>UCOJ01000228.1:0-150287 GCA_900474305.1 Cecidostiba fungosa | reverse complement strand
GTTGCGCAGTTCTGCGGGTCATCCACCTGCTCGGGCGGCTTCAGTTGCGCAGTCCTGCGGGTCATCTATCTGCTGGGGCGGCTTCAGTTGCGCAGTCCTGCGGGTCATCCACCTGCTGGGGCGGCTTCAGTTGCGCAGTCCTGCGGGTCATCCACCTGCTCGGGCGGTTGCAGTTGCGCAGTCCAGCGGAAGTGTCTACTAGGCTCAACGTCGTTCTACTTCAACAACTTCGGAAGAAGGCTTCTTTGCTGCCAGCTCCTGGGCGCCTTCATCGCAGTCTAATAGCTTCCTCGACGGGTCTTCAGTGTCCTGATGCGGAGAATATGGGCTGCGTGGAGTGAGCTTGCGGAGACTGGTCTCTGAGGATCTTCTGGAGATGATGGAGGCGGGTTCTTCTGTCCTGGATATGGGTTCATATTGCGGTTCTCCATGGCTTCGTTTGCTGCGTTCATCTTCCTTTGGGAGTACGAGGGTTTTTAGGGTGTATTACGTTCGTAATCAGCGTTGACTTCCCTCTACGAGAGTGCAGAGTTCCAGCCACACAGTATCCATTTTTTTAAAAAAAAGTACGTTTTATTTTCAATGCATGTTTAACTTTCACAACGTGAGCAGTGACTAATTTATCTGATTTTTTTCAGATTTTTTTTATTGCTGCGTTACTGAGGAATACAAATCGGGTATCTCATTGAGGTTGCCACAATTAAGTTCATCAATAAGACGATGTTTTTACAAATATATGCTGCCTTTACAAAGATAACTATGTTGAAGTAAAAGAAAAAGAAAAAATATAATTAAAAAAAAAATCCATAAAAAAAGAACAAGAAAAAAATGAAAAGTTTAAAACAATTCTAGACATAGTTAAAACATGAGAAAATAAAAGAAAAAAAAATATAACAAATATTCTAAAATCACTAATAATATTAAAAAAAAAAATTAAATTAAAAACATATTGATAAAAAAGGAAAAAAAGAGTAAAAATCAGAGTTTAAAGGAAAAAAATAGAAATTAAATTACAAGAAAAAAATATGTAAAAAAAAGAAAATTAAAAAGAAAGAAGCGAAACAAATTAAAAGAAAAAAAGAACTAAATCAAAAAGGCTAGCGTTTAGCTGGGGATTAGGGGGGGTTTCAGGTGACGGCAGCGCAGAAGAGGACCATCCTCATTATCATCATGGGACTTCCTTTTTGGAGTCATCGCGGGACCAAATATTGGAAGACTTCGCGGGACATCGTGGGATTCTTGCAGACTTCGGGGATCATCGTGGGATTGTTGCGCACTTCGAGGATTATCAACGGATACTTGGAGACTTCGGTAACTTCGGGAATAAGCAGAGATGGATTTCGAGGAGACAAATGTACATGGTGGAACTTCCTGTTCGAAATTTTTTTTTGTTTTGTCTCAATTTTTACCTACTCAAATGCTGATTAGTTCACTTAAGCTGCTTAAAGCATGAAGTAAGCACAATTTTGCATTTCTTATATTAATTTCCAAAAGTATTATACTCGAATATTTTTGAATCAATATAAAATATAGCATTATTATTATATTATAATAAAATATTAAATTCTAGAATCGATTGAAGAAAAATGGAAATTACTGGATACAATACTGAATAGATTACTGAAAAGGATTCAATCAAATCCAAAAACCACTGACAGAACTTGAGCTTTCAATTAAAAGCCTTTTTGGAATAATCTCATAAATTAAGAAATTACGAATGGAATTTAATTATGTATAAATTTCGGGAATCATAGACATTGATTGATAAATGACAATTTTTTGTGGCATAGTCACCAAAATATTTCATGAGAGTTAAAGCTTTATATAGATATACAATTAAAAATATGAATTGTGGAAAAGAGAAATTTCTGATTTTTACTTGTAATAATTATCAACATTTTAAAAAGTAACCTTGGATACAAGTTTTTTGATAAACATCAGGACATTTATTATGAATCTTGAAAGGACTTATGCGAATGTCAACTTATATTGAATAAAAGATCTTTAAAATATTATAAATCCTGCAAAGTATGATGCAGTTACTTAAAGGAAAAATGTGGAAATCGTAAATTTTATCGTCTAATTACTAGTTAAAAATACAAATTATGGAATACTACTAATATATGAAGCAATATTTACTAATATCTAAAAAAGAAAACTATCTGATTCTACACCAATAAAATATCTATAAGGTAAAAATTAACAAATATTTTTAATTTACTTTTAAGTTATTTTTGTAAATCATTATAAAGTCTATTTTATTTTTCAGATTGAGCTACAAAATCAATAAATCTTAGTCATTAAATTAGTAAAGTAATATATATTTATTTTTTAACAAACGATCGTCATAATCAATTCCAAAAAATGATGATACCGACTAAGTGTAATTGGTACGATAATGTGTTGAACCAGATGATACATGAAGTGCTTTAAAAGTGATGTCGAGAAAAGTAATTATTTACTGAAGATAAAAGTTTTGTGATATTTATCATAGGAAATTACGAATTTAGACAGGATATACAAAACACAGAAACAATTAAATTTAAAGATATTAAAAATTATAAAATACTATGGTAAAAGGAATTAAATTGTATAATGTTATATTTTACTATCAAGATAATTTCAAAAAGTCAAAAATGAAAGATCAAATTGTATACAAATAACTGTAACTAATAATGCTTTTATTAATAACTGAAAATTTAGTACAATGCATTGGAACAAAAACTTCAAAATGTGTTTTTAGAAGCTGTTAAATATACCAGAAAAGTAAACTAAAACTTATGTCGCTACTTCTCAAAGCTAAACAATATATACTATAAATGTCTAATCAACTTCAAAGGTACCAAAATATCACTATAACAAATTTCAATTTTCTATCAACATACACAAAAAGTTATATTTATGGACACAATATGAAAACTCGCCTGCAATATAGAATTTCGAGAAATATAAAAATATGCAATTCACTGATTTGTAATTAATCTTGTCGAGTTGAAACATTTGAATTACAATTATAATAAAATTCAACATCAACGGAAGAGACGGCGGCGTGGGACTTTTTGGGATGCAGTAGAAAAAAAATTATTTGACGGCGGCGTGGGACTTCGTGGGATGTTCCAGAAGAAGATGGCCAACCAGGACTCCAGCGGATCTTGCGGAGGAAGATGTCATCGATGGACTTCGCGGGATGATCCACGAAAAGATGAATTTCTCCAATTTCATTGTGATATCAATAACAGATTGTAAAAATAATTTAGAATTTGCAAAAAAATGCTATATGTATATTAAAAATTTATATTACATTAATATAAATTCGTATGTCACATTATAGATACTGTAAGAACGCAATTCTAATTTTATTGAGTTACTAAATTGATTGGTTGTAATGTCATTTTTGAAGATGTTATCTACAAAACAAACATTAATAATGTCTGATAAATGGTTTTTAAAAATTTGTTTAGATGTGTTGATTAGTTAATTTGTTTAGAAGTTTTATATACAAGTACTTATTTTTTATTATTGATATAAATTAAATAAATTGACTCGTTAATTAAAAATTTATTCACAGATATACATATAACAAACAATAAAACTAAAAATTATTAATCCATTTATTTTATACAAAATGTACCCATAATATTTTTCTTGAATAAAGAGTTTCTTATTAATATAAAATTGAGTCTTAGTATTTTATATTATTTAATTTTTTATCAATGAACTTTCTCTAAACGAATATACAAAAAACAAGAGTTAACAATTCTAATTCTTTAAAACAAAAAGCAAATTTTATCATATTATTTTATTTACATTATCTTACATACATAGTATTAATAAAATTGAATATAAAAATGACTAATTTTAGAATATTCAACCAGTTCGAAGCATTTTTGCTTCTTTTGCTTCTTGTAGTTCTTTCAGTTGTTGTTCAATTATCACTTTTCTCTCTTCCAAAAACTGTTTATATTCTTCGGCATCTAAATTTTTCACTACTTCTATACCTATAGTTCTGGCAATGCCTACTAACATTTGAGTAATTTGTTGTAAGCTCATCAATGCAAGTGGTGGGTCTTCGGATTTTATTACTGCAATCTCATATAAATGCTTCAGAGACACTTTACCAACAACTTCTGGTGCTAAAATCAATAGATCAATAAAATTAATGCAACATAATTTTAACTTTTATTAGATAATTAAAAATATATTGTAATATGTATAGATGAAATATTTGATACTTTTATAGTATCAAATGGCATAGTATATGGCAGCAGAGAAAAATTAAAATTTTGTAAAATCAAGAAAGCTAAGTTGACTCACCAATGTATTTGTAAAAACTATTCAAAAATTTTATTTTGTTATAGAGAAAAAGGAGACTTATGAAATAGTTTCATACTACACATACAAATAAATTAATTTCATATTAAAATTATTTGAATACAAAAGTTATTAAATTATCAATGTAAAATTGTTAATGTAGGTTTCGAAGTGGCAGTATAAATGCAGTTTTTATAAATAACAATAAGTTATGCATTTGTTGCAATACTTCTACTTACGAGCTATTGCACCTCTTTGGATTCCAGCTGCTTGTTTTAAATAATAAACTGCTGGTGGTTTATGCATTACTAGCTGATAGCTTCTATCTGGATTGACTTTTACTCGGCAAGGTATAGGTATACCTTCCTTTAAATGAGCAGTTTTTTCATTGAAGTCTTTAACAAAAGCTGCTATATTAATGTTTCTCTGAAAAACAATTGTTTTAATTTTAAACATTGATAATTAAATCATGCTGACATAATATGCAATTATATTAATAAAGCACTAATAGATAATAGATATCTATTGATTGTGTAATTGACTTCATGAAATCTAATTTGAAATTAGCGTTTACATGTAATGAACACACATAAACTTCTGTTTTATCATTTTAATATTCATTTTTTATATACTTTTAAAGAATGAAATTTTAATTGAAAAATTTTCAAATATATGCAAACAAATAAATCTAACCTGACCAAGTTGCGGACCCAAAGGTGGACTTGGCATTGCCAGTCCTGCTGGTATGTTTGTTCGTAATTTTGAGGAATGATCCACTTTGTCAACAACTTTTTTCGCAAATTTCAGACGTGCCACTGACTTTGACATTATTATTATTTCTGTATTTAGTTACTTTTTACTAGCTTACAAAACGACTAGCATGTCTAATTGTCTACTGCTGTAGAAGTTGCAGAACTATAACTATAACCTATAACCTCTTCAAGAACAACAAGCTTATAGTATAGATGGCAGCATTATTATGATCGAAATTTAGCCGGGTACTCGTATTATACACGATATACCTATATACTCATGTATGGATATATAGAATCGAAATCCGCGACAGCGTCGTTTGTTGGCGTTGGCGTCGTCATCGATGCGCGGGAGACGCCAATCATATGGAATCATCCTATAGCTGGACCATCAAGTCCTGACCAATCATCACCAAGTATGAAGTTTTAAATTCAAACGGTTCTGTAAAAAAGTTACTCACTTTGTTTACGATTTGTCATTAGTGATACCTACTTATGTTTGTACAAAAAACTTGTGGTTTACATTAAATATATGTATATATACATGTGTACTCTTTGTGTATTATACTTTGAGAACTATTATGATATATAATGAGTCGAAATTGGTCTTTTATTTATGACGTAAATTAAAACTATATTCAGATGATGGGACAAATCAAACATAACCTTAAAATGATATGAAATCGTGTTTGTTTTCTTGTAAGTATTACAATTATAAATTAAAATTATAAAAAATGTAAAATAATCTTATGTTTATAAGTATATTATTTAATATGAAGTGCATATTTGATTTTTTTTCTGTATACTTTTGTGAAACTATTATAACGGGCACATAACTTAAAGTATCTGTCTTAATTAAACACATTTGATTTAAGGTTTTGGAATTAACAAAGAGAGAAATTATTGGTACATATAAACAATATGGCAACTTATCAGTCCTTAGAAAAACTTCTGTTTGTACAGACACAGAAGCTTCAGGATCTGGAAACAGCTACAGAACTAATACAAAGTATTTTTATTTAATTAATTACATGTACAAAAAACTATAAAAAAATAAACGAAGTTTACATATAATTTATTTTTCAAAGGTAAAAGTGTTATTCAAGAAGAATTGTTCAATGCTTATGGAGAAGTCTGTGCAATAGCAAGGGGAATACAAGATTTAAAAGAGGATGTTAAAAAAATGAAAGCTGACAATGCACGTTGTAAAGTTAGTTAATTTTGATAATTTAATTTATATCTCAGTCTCTCCATCTATATTAAAATAGTTTGCATTCAATTTTTTAATTTTATAGGAATTATCAGCAGTCTTAAAATCTCTCGATCATCAAATTCATCATATGGAAAATAATATTCCTGTAAAAATACAAGAATATGTAAATTCTGAACAACCAAAAACTACTGAAGAAACTCTGCCAACCGTAGAATATGCAAATAATACATTTAACAACATTACCATGTGTAATGGAGATATTACTACAAATGGTCATACATTAATTAATGACATGAAGAGTTGCAAAAAAGTTTTATTTAATGATCCCGAAATACCACGTGTACAACCGGTGACACAAGAGGAGTTTCATAAAATACCTAAATATATGATTGGAAGATACACACTTGAAACCTTGAACAGTTTAGTAGTTAGTATAAACCAAATTATTAAAGCAAAATATTCAATAATTGCCTTAGGCAAAAATGGAGCAAGAAAAAAAGGTGAATTGGATCTGTATTTGCATTATAAAAAAGAGCAAACGAGTCTTGGAAAAGAAGAAGGTAAATTACAAATTTACAATTTCAGTTTACTCAAAAAATTATGATCATGTAATAAATATTAATTTATTTTTGTATGTTTCAGAAAACACTTATTTTTTTACAGGAGAGGATTTTGAAAAATATATAAAAGCCAAACTTGACAAAACCAAGCTGAATTTATTAATAGCATTGCGCCATTGTAAGAGATTAAGAGAAATCAGAACGGCAAAAACTGTACACTATGCTTTAATTTTACCCAGTTAGTTGCAAAAATGATAATTTATTTAAAACAAAAAATTCAATATTTTTCAAATGTAAAAGCAAATCTAGATTATGAAAAATTATTTTTTAAGAATGCATATAAAATGTTAAGTTTAAAAATGTATTTAAATACAAGATTTATATATAATAATTAGACAAATTAGATTTAATAAATTTGAAGATATATTTAGTACAGTGCTAAATTGCTAATTATATTGGAACATATTGTATTTGCTATGAATCAATTGTAAATAATGGAGAAATACTTATTTATATAAAATTACATCTATTAACAAAAAATTGTGAAACAAGTATTAACAATTGCATTTTATTCAGATAATATCTCGGATAATATAATAAACGTTTATTAAAAATCGTGCAAATAAGAGCAAGTATGTTTTTATTTGATTTGACAATATAAAATATATTACAGTACTGCCAGATTATGCGCTAATTAAGTACTTTTTTTGTTATTTTTATTTCCTGTATAGACATTACATCTGTTTACGATTTCTTACTACATAAATACATTTATAAATACATTAATTAAGTACCTTTATTTTGTTCATGTTCAGTACTTATTAGGTATATAGAAAGAATTTCGGAAAAAATAGGTATTAAGTAGCTGCTGTCCGCTGTAAGTAGATGCTCTTCCGATTCCGAGTTTCCGAGCGATCAGTTTTCATTTGATGAATAAACTGTCGCAGCGCCTGTAGTGGCGAAAGTGGGAATTAGAATC
Organism: Cecidostiba fungosa; assembly: GCA_900474305.1. NCBI lineage: Eukaryota > Metazoa > Arthropoda > Insecta > Hymenoptera > Pteromalidae > Cecidostiba > Cecidostiba fungosa. The sequence goes on along the minus strand of UCOJ01000228.1, from coordinate 142,472 downwards.
TGAAATTTTTTTGCGGAATATTGCGATCTTATTTTATTGTGGGAAAAATGGGTAATTCTACTTGCTGTGTTGTAAACTGTAAAAATAATGGTAAAAACAGTCCATACAAATTCTATAGATTTCCAACCGCAATGCATTGGTTACCACAAAGAGAAAAATGGATTGCAGCTGTAAAAAGAATTAAGTAAGTAATGTAACCTCACTTTTTCATGTTGTGAGATAAATAATCACAAATACTTTATACATTGATTTTTAGTCCTGATGGTTCACCTTGGATACCTAAAAAACATGACGTTATTTGTAGTGCACATTTTATTGGCAATAAAAAATCACAGCATCCTTTAAGTCCTAGTTTTGTTCCAAGTATCTTCCCTTCTGGGCACAGGATTAAACGGCCACTAAATGAAGAAAACCAAATTAAGAGGTAATATTCATGTACAGATTAAATTCATTCAGGGTTCAATGTGCTTCTTTTGTCATATTTTTAATTATTTCGCCTTTATTACAGACATGAGCGATACATGAAACGAAATCATCAACATGTTTTGACATTGCCAACTATTTCGTCAACTGTAGTCAAAACAGAAGCGCAAGATATCGATGAACATAGTCAAATCAATACAAATGATAATTTAATGACATTTGAATACATTAAAATTGAGTCAGATTTTTGTGATGAAAGTACAAAACCAATTCAGAAAGAATTAAATACAAAAAATTATACAAACACACTAGTAAATAATAGTCCAAAATATGCTGATAAAGAGTGCCAAGTACATATCTTTATTGATGGTCTTAAACCAGAAAAAACATTTATTTGCAATAGATACATAAATAATTTTTCCAACACTGTTGAAATTCAAACGGACATTACAGAAACCAGTCGTATCATAGTTATACCAAATCAGAAAAAGTTCAAAAGTAAAATATGTGGAACGCCACAAAAAACCTACGTAGATCGGTTAGTTGGACCAGATAGAAGAGATGATTTTTGCGAATCACAACATTTCGCTGGTTTTTCATCAATAAAAAAAGATGAACAGATGTTAGATCTTGCGGGTGTAAATTTTCTTAATTTTAATTTTCTGATGCAAAAGATAACTAAGAATCCAGAAGAAAATTGTAAAATTTCTAAAGCTAATAGGCTGCTTATATACTTAGTTAGAAAGAAAACAGGACTGTCCTTTTCAGCACTTAGTGTTCTATTTTGTGTACATAGAACTACGATTTCTAGAATATTTAAGTTTACATCAGAAGAATTGTTGACCAGTCACACATCAAATTTTGATTCATGGCCAAAAGAGCTCAAACATTTAGTACAAAGTACTTCTGAATCTGAGACCCAAGATAATAATTCCAAAAAAAGAAAAATTGAAAAATAATTGTTGATTTGTTTAAGTTAAGATCAAACATTTAAAATCATAAATTCAATAGTTAACATTTAGATTAGTATATATTCTATAAAAAATATCAATTTAAGAAAAAGTAAATAACGCTTTCGTTTGAGATTTTGTTGAATTTGCCGCCATTCCAAATTTAATTTATAATAGGTTAGTATTATCCATATGAATGTGAATATTTTTTTATGATGAGGTATGGTTAGTCAAAGATATCACCTGTTTGTATATATGTACAATATAATACTATGTATATGGTTATGAAAATAGTTATTGTAAAGTCTACTTATTGTATGTACAATTTTTGACAAATAAAACAAATATAAAAATACCTGTAAAGAGAAACATTCCTAGGGAATCTCGAGCTTGCAAAATAAAATATGTCTCTAACTGGAGGTTAGTTTTTCAACATTCAAAATATTTTTATTGTTATTATTATTATTATTGGTTTTTTACAAATATCAATTGGTGTTTTTATTAATACTTATTTAAACTTTAACAAGTTGATTAAATAGTGTAAATTATAACGATTTGTTTGTTGCTATTGTAAAAATCACATTCAATTTGTATAGGTTTTGTATTTTTATAGGTTATTACATTTTCACTTACTGCATATATATTGTCGCTTCCTATGAAGACTAGTACACGTCAAAAAAGACCTATTTTAATTTGCCATTTTACTCTGGTGCTGATGTTAAAACAGTAGAGTACAGACCTTTTTTGAATTGTGCTAATCTTCATAAAAAGTGATAATATATTTTACTTTGTAAAGTAATATATGTAGCTTATATGTTGTTTTTATTTTCAGAGACTGCACTCGGTCTTGTAACTGTTGCTTTTTTATGGGGTGTGACGAATCCTTTTATGAAAAAAGGAGCTGAGGGAATAAATAAAGTGAAGTCATCTTCTAAATTTAATCAAATTTTTCAAGATATATATTATTTAGTTACAAATTTAAAGGTATGGAAATAATATTGAGATTGTAGATATTTATTATATATTTTATTTTAATAATACATTATATTTTTTATTACAGTACATGCTCCCTTTTCTAATTAACCAAGCTGGTTCATTATTGTATGTTTTATTACTTCAACATACCGATTTGTCGTTGACAGTTGTTGTTGTTAACTCTTTGACTTTTGTTATTACTGCACTAACTGGCTCATTTTTAGGAGAAGAAAAAGTTAATCGAAGTAAGTACTCTGCAATCAATAACGGAACTGTTTTTTGACGTGTTAATCATAATTTCCGTTTTACATACCGTTTTCGATATTGGTTCTACTTATTTCCTAGTAGAAGTATAACAAAGTGCAAAAATTGTAAACCATAATATTTGTCTTGAAAGTATATTTATTTGAAATGGCAAGTTGTAACTGCTAATAAAGAGAATCATCATTATACAAATGTTAGTGAAAATAAAGTTAACATGGCATAAGCGAAAAATTGCAGTTTACTTTTGGTGAATAGTCAACTAGCCAAAGTTTATAAAAAAAAAATCAATAAGCAGATGTTAAAAGTAAACGGGGAATATACCGAATATTCCCTGGTATTTTTAATGCCTCCATTATAACCATTATAAATACCAGTTTAACATATACAGTGCTTATATCAGGGTTTCTTATGTCAATAGTAATTTTTTATTTATTTAAAAAAAATAGTATTTACGATCAATGCAGCTTTATCACATAAAGATACAAAACAAAAAGTTGTCTTCATTATTGTATTGTTCATGCAAACAGAGGTGCAGAAAATCGAAACCTTTTATTACAAAAAATTTGTTATAATATTTGTATAATATATTTTTCAGATACATGCATAGGAGTAGTTTTGGTTTTATTGGGAACAATGATATGTTGCCTTGAAAAGATGGGTTGAAGATTTATAGGAGGTGATACAAAAGAAATGAGGAGATGATGGAGGAGAAAAAGAAATACCATAATATTAATTAGTATTGAATTATATTTATTTAACTCAAATTGTTTAATCGTGTTACAAAATATAACTTGATCTGGAGCTATGCACCGTCCCGTCAATCGGACAATTTGAACCTATGTTTAGCAAGGTAAGAGCTATAGGTTAATGATGATTTAATTTTATGAATAAGTTTTAATTATAGCGACATAAAATCTATGGTATTTACACTAATCGCATGATTTGTATATATACACACGCATACTCGCGTAGTAGCACCAAGTAGGAATTAATTTGCAGCGATGTAAGCACGTAATCGTGTTGCCAATTACAGTGTTTGTTCTTTTTCACGCCAAAAAATATGGTTCAATATGAGGTTCAAGCCCGTGTAGGACACAGTAATTTTGCATTCTAAATGTGAGGAAAAACAGTTAGGATATCGGAAATGACAACACGATTATAACTATATTAAACACTGCATGGGTGACAATAATTTTAAAATCAAGCGAGAGATTGTAAAAAGAAGAGCTCAATGTAGGATACAATTAGTACAACTATTTACAACGATAAACTCGAGCGAAGGACTACAAATATACTTGAGGTTGTAATCAAGTCGATTGATAACAGTAGAAAATGCGTTCGCTTCACGCGCTCTTCCGTTTGCTTGGACTGCATATTATTTATTGTCTTATTGCTTTCTACAACAAGCACAGAATCTTGGGGGTTTTCTTAATTTTGATTTCTTTTGAAAACAGCAACAGCACAAAACAAAAACGATAGCAGAATACAGAAATGGCACGCTAATTCACGGTAAAGTAACAAAAGTCAGGCGCTAAAGGAAATTCTTTTCTTTCTTTTTGTTCCAGATTTAACAAAGTACTATATCCTCGCCAGACGAGAACGAGCTATGCTAGTTGTCATGCGCTCGTTCGCCGTACAGAGCCATGCCGACGTACTGAACGCATTCTCATCTATCGCCAGAAATTTAACCGAGTAAATTTGGTAGAGAGAAGGTTACATGGATGGTTTGGTGAAAAATTCTTCTTCTAGTTTATGATTTCCAATTCGAAAATGGTTTGTTCTCGTAATTTCTCGATGCACGATTGACGCAGTGAAAAAAAGCTACGACTCGCTCTTTTTATTGTCCCTCTAGCCGTTAGATTGAATTCCAAATGCGTATTTAAAATGTTATTATGGATTAAGGAAAACAAAAAATATATAGCTGTAATTTGTCATTTCAAGCGTATGACGTTCGTTACAATGTCGCTGGAATGTTTCACTTATGCGCATCGACCGATTAGTAAAAGATAAAACGAACAAAAATTATAAGACAAAAAATAAGATTAAAAGAAGTGTTGTTACATCGCGACGTTAGCGACGCTTCGGAGCTGCTTTACACACTGCAAGGGTGCAAAATCGTTACTTCGCGGTTAGAGAAAAAAGAGGAAAAATAAAACATTGATGACGGCGCGTCGATAAACGTTAATCATTAATTAACCGCTTAATGTTAAAAGATAACTTCTTATGAAAACTCAAGACTAGCATTGGTCAATGGCCTCTCGCTTAGGCCCGGGACTTCTTGCTCTTCAGCTTAAACCATCCCGCGCTCTTGTTTGGGTCACGCGGGACGGATGTGGATCTGCTCAGTTCTGGCCGGGAACTCACGTTCCGGGACTTGCTGGCCAACGACTCCGTGGAGACGGTTCTATCCACCTTCTGCTTGTCTTTTGACTTTAGAGTGCTGCGATTAATTGTGCCTGAAATGTACGATACAATCATTAGCCGGACGGAAGTACATGTGTGAATTCGGTGTACTTGTATGCTTTTTGTGTGCGATAATTTGTCGATTAGTACTTGCGATGTGTGTGGAACTCGTATGTAAGTTACTCGAGATGTTAAATTGAATTTGTGATTTGTATTTTTGATAAGATATATTTATACTCCTGTATTAGCATAGAAGTTCGATTAAACAAAAATGATGGTGAGAATAATGAAAATGAATTCTGTATCGTCCATCATGCCATTTTCCATACTCAAAATTAAAACACAAATAACAATAATGTATTTTGGTTAATCACGGTAGAATCTTAGAGATCGACATACGTTATGTAATAAGTAGTAAAGGGTCAAACGTGGCAAGACCATCGAGCTAGATCATCAAACTGAAAAAGTTTACGAAAAGTGTGAAAACTTGTAGGTAACAAAGGGATCAAGAGAAGAATCTGCGTCGAATAAGTAGCCAATCGTATATATAGAATTGAGTTTAGACAATTAAAATACGTACCTGTCTTGGAGTTGGCATCCTTGCCGCGCCTGGGCATCTCCTTAGCTCGGCGGCTGAGGGTCTCGCGACTGCGTTGCCTGCGCCTCATGGTCGTCGATGGTTTGCCGCCGTTGACGTGCTGTTGCTGGTCGTAGTTGATCTCGTAAGGCTCGCGGTAGTTCCGCGGCCTCCAGGGCGCCAACACGCTCACGCTGCGCGAGACCGTGCGCGTGTGCGCAGCCAGTGGCCGGCTGAGCTCCTCGCGCGAGGCCGCGCGCCGTCGCTCGTTCGGTCCCGGGATCTCGCCAACTTTGAAGAACGAACAGATAAAATTAGTTTGTACCTATACCTCGTTGTGTGCGCGTATAGTCTCAGCTGATTTAGCAATTGAAAAAGCAAAAGTGCCCTTTGGTGGAAATGGATTTTGATGTTGCATGGAAATGGATGTAGATTTCAAAGCGAGTGACAAAATATCTAAAGAAGCTATAAGGGAGATGAAGGTATACGGGACGGTATTATTATTGTCACCTGTAGGAACAGCTTTTGTAACAAACTTTGTAATTTGAAATGTGTCGATGATAATCCTAAACGTGCAAAAACTGTGCAAAAAAGATCATGGTACAACATTTTAGGAACATTTTTTAATTGCACATTTTGAAATAATTTACTGTTTTGCTGTAGGATGGGTGGATGCAGAACGCGCAGATGAAAGATGATGAAACAGCAAAAAAAAAATGACAAACAGAAGACAATGTCAGTACATACACCGCGTATACAAGAAAAAGGGAGTAGAGCAGCAAAAGAATAAAGAAAGGCATATAATAGCAACCTGTTGCAGCGTGCAAGTAAACGACGGATCTCTGGGACCTCTGGGAATTCTGGCTCTGCTGGCTGCTGTCGCCCGTTGTACTTTCACCGGAGGACAGGGCGCTCTCCGCAAGCCTCGAGGACTTCCTCGGCGGCAGTACGATTCCCATGGGGTGACGGCTCGAGTTCGTGATCTCACGCCTTACTTTGGCGTGGTCGTCTCCTCGTTTGTTCCTGCGCCAGAGAGAAAGAGAGATATAGATGTGTACAGGTATACATAGCTATAGTTGCACACCTATTGTTTTTGCTCTTATTGATGCATCAGGAAAATACTGCGCGCGCGCGCAGGGAATTCGAAAAATTCGCGGCTGCGCGCGCCGAGATGAAGGTGTGTGCGGTGTGTAATTACCTGCGGTCACGGTTCGACGAAATCGACTCCTGATCGGTGTCTCCGAAGAAACGAAGATTCTTCTGCACTGACGCTCGCTCGGGCGCCGAAGAAGCTTCCTCGTCTTCCGTGCCGGTCGTTAAAATCTCGCTTTCAGGTATCCTCGGCTTCTTATCGACAGGCTGCAAACATTCAAAGCATTCGACGTTAACAACTTTTATCCCTTTCTACACCTATGCATTATATACTGTATGAAATCGCTCTCGCGGGAATCCGAGCCGTGTTCGTATTCTTTCATTGGAAAATCCGCGGTAGATGACACATATCGATGGGTGTTTGGAATCGAAGCAGCAGCAGCAGCAACTACCCCCTGGGAGCGATAGACTCTGCGGCTCGCAGAGAGAGAGAGAGAGAGAGAGAGAGAGAGAGAAAAAGGAAGAAGAAAAGGTGGAGCTGCTATCAGCATGCGTCACGAGTTCGTAGCGGTGCGAGGGCTCGTCAGATAGATTACGTCGAGCCCTCGGAGCTTGATATTCACGCTCATGCACACCGGCGGCGCGCGGCTGCGGCACGCAATCGCGCCGCCGCATTTTTCCCCTCTCCATTTATCTATACGTTATATGCTGCTGCTGCTGCTGCTGCTCGTCGAGTTTCTTTCTCTCTCTCTCTCGCTCGCGCGCGCATCCGTATCTCTCGAGCTCGGCGAATCAGCATCGGCTGCAGAGCATACTCTCTCTCTCTCTAACGGGGAGGGAATTATTCCTGGCGCGGTGTATAGATGCTTAGAGGAGCTGCTGCTGCTGCTGCTGCAGCCCGGCACTTAATCTCGCGATTAAATTAAACCACAGAGCGCAGAGTTAGTTAAGCATTTAATCAAACTGGTAATTGGAGGTTGCTGCGGCCTAATGGCTCTCGCGGCAAGCGTGCGCTCTTTCTCTCTCTCTCTCGGCAGATTCGTTGACTGATGAATCGACATCGGATATCGCTGTAGCAGCAGCAGCGGCCCCGCCAAGCGCTAACACGCCGTTATATGCGCGCGCGAGCTTTACAGCGTCACTCAGCTACAGCAGCAGCAGCAGCTCTCTTTCATCCTCTTTCAGATCATGCGCTTTCTCTGCTGCAGCCCTTCGCGCGCGTTCAATGGCCTGATGCTGCGCTTTTATCGATCGACTGCTGCTGCTGCTGCTGCTGCTATGTGTAGAGATCGGTGGGAAGTTTTTCTCAGGAGGACTTTGCATCAACTGACGCTTCTGCTTTGTCAGCTTATTACTCCGAGATGCTAATTGTCTGTGTGTGTGTGTGCTATCGTTTTTAAAAGACGACTCTCTTCGTGAAAGGGTTGATCGATTATCGCGGCGAGATCGCTTATTCGATCGTGTGCATATTACACAGGAAGCTGCGCGAATAATCGACTTTTCTCGTTATACACGAGCGCACGTCTGTCACGAGTGATCAATCGGTTCGAGCATCATATCGCGTCGGTTTTAACGGTGAAGCACAGTTTGCAAATAAAATTATTTCTATGCGGAAAAAAATCCGATAATTATTCATCGTTATACATATACTTTTCGGAATTCGTTACCGTTGCAGCTTCTCTCATTTGCTTGAAAATCAGCACTCGAATAAATTTTCCGCTTCGATTTATAACTCCGATGTGTACTTCCCGACCACATATATACAGCTGTATACAGCGCTCATTATCCCAGCTCGTACTCGAAAACTAGCACAAACGTTCCAACAACCTCGCAAAAATATTTCATCGATTTGCCGAGTATACTTGGTATACACATCTTCCCGAGAATCGACTCGTTCAACCGAAGAACCAATTTCAATCTCGGGGCGGCGAAAGACCGGATATAGGCACGTACTACGATGGAAGTCCCGTTCGCTCATCTCGCGAATATGTCGAATCGCCCACGCGTGCTTTCGGAGAAAGCTCGATTTTTATCTGATCCACGGCGCCGCCCCGATAGATGTATATAGGTACTCGTACCTATATATACATACCGCCGACCGTATTCGACTAAACCGAAGTGAAAGGAGTGTGTATTATGGTGTGCACAGCTTTGCTATACGTGTGTATATGTATACGTACACCGTGAAAGTCCTGTCGACTCTGCGATATTTTATAGAAAACACTCTCGGTCTTAATATAACACTCGGTGTATAAATCTCAGAGTCGAGGATTTACACGTTGCGTCGAAAATCAGCACGCATCAGAGGATCGAGATTCGAAAGTTATATATCTGCTGTTGACGAATTGTTTATATTTACACGGCGCCGGTGACGAATTCTCGGAAAAGCCAATGAACTTGGAGCGTGAATAAACGCATATTATATCGCGTACATGCTTTCACAATTTAGAGTCGCGGATCGTAAACGCTTATATTACAGGCACTGGCGCAGAGTAGGTGCTAAAATAAATCTCGAGGATGCGGTTGAAAGGTTTGAAGAATCGAAAAAAATAGCAGCAGCAGCGAATAAATAAGAGATCGATTATTTTCTGAGGAAACGGAGAAAAAAGGCGTACTCAATCAGGCGTCGGAACGGTTCCTTTTTTTCCGCTCGCGCGCGCACGCGCGGAGGCATAAAGAAAAAGAACGGATATTGTAAGTGCTCAAGTCAGCACGTGAGAAAGCACATACGGACAGACACACACGCAGGCATCATCGCACGGGGGTCGGCTTTCTTTAATAGCGATTTTTATACGAATCATCGTCATCATCGTTCAGCGCTAAATTTCGCACTCGCGCGTCATTAAGCTGCTCCCTCTTGGTGCGTGTGTGTATATATATATGTATAGGTACGATTTTAAAACCGTGAAAAATTTACTCGAGCCACACAGAGTCATCACTATATAATGTATAGAAGAGATAAGAAAAAAAGTTTCATCCTACACTACACACCTCGACGATCGTCGTCGTAAACTTGTGCGACCGTTAACTCGATCTCTCTCTCTTTCTCCTACACGAGAATCGCCAAAATCGGCAAGGAGCAGCCTAGTATATATATAAGTAGTATAGCGAGAAAGGTAAGATCGAGAGTGGAATCCAGACGAGCTGACAAAGTCGTGTAGAGCATGAGCATGACATCATCGCCGCGCGATATTCACTTCGCTATATTTATAGTCGCGTTTTTTTAACGACGACAACCATGCGCGGCTTTATATATACGGTTTTTCTTGGTATAGGTATTTTGGTGAAAAACTTTCAAACTGCTAATCGCGACCAATTTTTATGTTCTATCGGAAATATGCCGAGAGCCCGATATTTTTCATTTATCACAGCAAAAGTTATAAAACAAATAAGTAACTTTTTGAAACATCGTAAAATGCACGTTTTCCGCAGATGATGGATTTTACTCGCGCTAATTCTTCCTAATATAGAAGGTGATTATGTAGAACTTAAACTCTCCTCTACATAATATACATTGTGTGGACTTTTAAAAATCTGACGGAATTCTGTTTATTACATTTTTGCTCATGGGAAACCGGAGATTAAACGAGAGCAATGATTTCGCCGGTTGAAAAAAACAACGTTACACTACAGATCCTGTCCGGATAACCATTTAAAATATACGCAGATATCCTTAATGCTGTTTTCGTGACTTGGCCATATAGTCGGCATGAAAAATACTGCATATCGGTTCGAAAAAATGCGGCGCTGCTTCTCAATAGACATAATGCACTAGTTCGTTTTCTGAAAAATGTCGAAATCAAAGATGCCGGAGATTTCCAAGTGAGTCGCAATAACGCAGCGATGATAGAGATAAATAGCCAATTTCCGCTGTCACGGCTCGAGTTTCTATATCGAGAAATAAAGTAAGAGAAAAACTACGCTGGCGGGGGGATTGACATTTGACGTATAAGTAAGTATACGGGAAGAAGCTGGCGATCGAGAGCACCAGGGGAGATTTCACTTACTTTGGCGCTGGACTTGGTCTTGCGGGAGAGGGACTTGAACCAGCCTTTCCTCTCGGCCTCTTGACCCTGATGGTGGCTGCTCTCTCGGCTGCTGCTCTTGTGCTCGCGAAACTGCTGTTCCGGCCGCGTGAGAGTTCCGGTCGAGCGTGACAGTCTCGAGGGCCGAGGCGGACTTGGCCTTCCGCTCGGCGTCGACAAGCGCCTGCGCTGTCTGTACTCGTCCTGCAACACACAAAAGCTCTGTCAGTTCGCTTTCTCTAAATATTTATTTCTGATTCACTCGCTTATCTCCGCAGATATAGACTTTGGCTAATCGAGTGCTTTGTGACACTGTTTTCTCGGCCACTGAAATGCAACGATAAGTATTCATTGTTCAACTGCAATCGTGTTTAACGAATTTTTTCTAATTAAAGCTCTTTTCTCGTACTTTAATTATAGTGATATGCATTTTCTGTTTATTAAGCCTCCAGCTATTGAGTGCATGCTGCTGAACAAATAGCTACTTTTCGTTGATCGTTATGTGATCGTTCTCATGCGGGAACACTAATTTCCTGTATTCTGTGTGTCTTGTAGAACAAGAAATAAATTGTCCCAGAAATGTAGCACGATCTTTTTTAATTTTCTGAACGCTCATCTAACTGAATCTTTTTTGGGACTTCACGTCCATATTTTCAAATGCCGCGACGCACTAACCGATACATATGGGACAATCCTGCAGCTTTGCATGTTTATTGGATTTTGCGGTGAGTTTGTGCAATAGCAAATTGGTATACATCTAAAAGTAATTGAAAAGATAAAATAAAAGATTTGATATTCGATGTGCGAAACGTAAGTACTAGGTATTTCACCTTTTTTACATTTACGGACATTTAGAAATAGTTGAGATTTCTATATTTATATACCAGCATTACTCATGATGAAATATGCATTAATGTAGTAGGCATAATCACTAAACCAGAGCTACGTACTATAGTTCTAAAAATTTTCACTTTTCCTTTTAATGAAAAATAATAAATGAATTAATTACAAAGCAGTCGGCATTGATAGTGTGCGTGTATGTCTATAACATGAACGACTGACACATGCCAAATTTCAAGCAAACTTCAGAAATGAAAAACCAACATAACATTTTGATTTACTATTGGAAATGATATTACTTCTTTAAGGGAGTATACTCGGTTTTGAATTACTGTTCAGTTAATTCTCAAATTTTTTATGAAGATCAACAAAAGCCTTAAAAGCACTCAAAAAAATTTTTAGAAGTCTACACCAACTACAGGTCGAGAAAGTAATGTATTTTTTATTTTTTGCTCTTAACATGAGTTCTTATGAAGAAGTGCACTAATTTGCGTATTAAAAAGTACTTACTATTCATATGTTATTCAAATTTTTTGCAGTATTAGAATAATGTTTAATAAACTATTATTGCTTAATTTTAAAAAGTATAATTCACCCACTCTAACTCACAAAAAATATTTATTGAAATCCAATAATGCTCATTTAACCTCAAAAAAGTGAGTCAAATCAGCTTGTTTGTGAAATTTGTTTTAATTTGGATAAATAGAATGCATTATGTAAAGCTAAACTCATTATTTAGTGTAAGCTAATATATGGAACTACATTAACAAAGTATAAATTGTGAATAAACAGTAAATGAATTGTGCTCTCATTATGCCTTTATTAGTACCGAGAGTATACTCCCATAAAGTCAATCCTTGAGATTGAGAATAATTGAACTAGCTGTGTTTGGTTTTAAAACTGAAAGTTGCGAGATACGTTCATATTTATAGTTATGTTGGTGGGATGTACGTTAGCTACGCAACTTGGGCGGGGTGACACGTCTATATATACGGTGATGTCGCTACAGAGGCCACTCATTTCATTTCAAGAGCTTCAACAGTTCACATCAGAACTCAACATGTCACCACCAAAGGAACCACTATTGCGATCAGTATTGATGAGAAATCATCAAAAGTTCGTCTCAGAAATGAAGCGTCGTATGTTAGAACAACAACAGAGAAAATTAGAAGAATATTATTCGGGATCCAGCTCCGACGACAGTTTTAATTCTAGCTCAGGAGACAGTTCGAGCGACAGCAGCTCAAATTCGAGCTCAAGCAGCAGTTCAAGTTCGAGCTCAAGCGACAGTTCTAACGACAGTTTAAATACCAGCACAGACGATAGCTGAATCGAAATGACGATTCAGACTACAGTATTACGTTCAGCTTTAGACAGAAAAACATTGTTTTTCTGTTCCCTATAACTTTTGAATAAAGCTTGCAACGAAAAACGAAGACCAGAGCGACAGTGTTGAGTTTAGTGAATCATTCTACCGAAAGAAAATATTAATCGGACTTTTATGATTTGTGAAGCTATAGCTCCGACTTCCCCTTAACAGCTTTAATAATCTTTGACATGTTACGTCTGTGACAGGGGCTCAATTTTTTTACTTGTATCGATAATATCACACTGTATTATTGTTGTTCTAAACGCTTCAATTGACATACCAATATATTTTCTAATTAATTTCGAATATCCGCAGATTATTTAAACGCCTGGAAAAAAGTTGAAATATGTCAAGTATTCGCGTGAGTATAAAAAGATGACTTGTACGAGATTGAGTAGTCTATTATGTGTTCTCGGCAATTCTCGATTATTATACTTTTGCCGTATTAGGACTGTTCACGTGGAATCCGCCGTTTTTCCTTTCCCGCGCGACCAATAATTGTATTACGTATACACATAATACGTCCACATATAGAGGAAACTACTGTACCTATATAATGTGTCTAACGTAACGTAGCTGCAGCAGCAGGTATATTACGCGAATGCACGCATGCGACGAATAAGGAGAATCCTGATGTACTGCGATACTCTCTCTTTTGGGAAGAATAGAAAATGCGCAAAGTATGGTTCGCGAACGTTGCTCACATTTATGCGTTTAATTTATCCATTTAGCTCATGTCTGTTTATCCCTATGCGTCTGATGCTAACTTTGCATACCTATGGCCATGCAATATTTCTCAGTTTTGGCCTACACCTTTCTTACAGCGTATACGAAACATAGAATAAATGATATTCATTTTTGTTTCGAGGTTATTGACATTTTTAGAGAAAGAATTTAAATTCTCTACAAGTACAGGTATGATTATTAAATTTTAAGGTGTGAATGACTAATTTGATTGCATTGAATCACGAAATTCGCACGGGCGCATAATGTAGCCTCGAGTACGTATACACGAACAGCAAGTGACAGCTTTGATCGTTTCATAAATCGATCCAATTCCGCGAGGATCCGCGACGCCCATCAGCTGCAGCACTTGTATATAGCATCAGGTATATAGTAGCCGATGGTTCGCACTGCAGCACACACTTGCTCTGCCTTGTCGCTCGTGTCTCGAGCGGTGGAACGTCTTCGCGGAAAGCGAGTAACCGAGGATTTATGCGGCGCGAGGACGACGTCGTGTGCAGCGAAGGGGCTTCTTCGGGCCGATATTGTATGATGAATGCGCTCTTCTCGGGCGATGAAAAAGCTGCGCGCCGGATGTTCAGGGTCGCGCCGAGCGTAAATCAACCTGCCCCCGCGCCGTATTAGTTTTCCGAAATTCTTCTCTGCGCGCGGCTGCAAGGTCGTCGCGACTATATATCGGTATGGGTGTGTACAAGTTGAGCACTGCGCAGCGATGTTTTGTATAATTTACCTACGTCAAAAAGAGAAGCATCGAGAGAGAGAGCCGGAAAAGCGCGGTATGTACCGCTCTCTATTGTGCTGCATCACGAAGCTACAGAGCCTTGAAACTACCCGCACATGATCCTCCCACACGTAATCACGCTCGAGTTGTCGAAATTCAAATTCCTCGAGGCTTTCGCTCCCATGTGTGCATGCAGTGCGGGATAACCGGCGCTGCAGCAATGGAGCTGCATAAATCACGCGTCGACGAGTGCCAATCGCGCGCGCGCGCTATCGTTCGACTGAGTACTCGTATCGTAGCTTCGTCGATGCATAGTACCTATAGAAGAGAAAAGCGGAGTAGGCACACGAGAGCTGTATATACGTCAGAGAGTCGCGGGATAAACGTATTGATGGACGCTCGCGCTCGGGCCGCAACAAAGACTGTATATAGGTATATACCTATATAGATACATAGAGCAGCAGCAGCAGCGCTGCCGCCGCCGCCGCCGCATTCCTGCTCAAACCGCATATCACGTCCTACGGCAGGTAGTCTCTGATAGCTCTCCTCTCTCTAACTATTTCGCTCCCCACCCCTCATCAGCTTCTTCACTCGCGGTAGCTTAGCTCTTTGTGCCAGCGCGCTTTTCCCCCGTCGGATATCTACTCTGCAGCTATGCCATTACCGCCGGCAGCAGCCTCTTTAGGATGTTTAGTTTGTGCTCGCTCTATACCTACTCGGGCAACTCTCGGGAGGGGGACGAGAAAGAGAGTATTATACGTTTTAATTACTCGCTCTCGCGACTGTGCAAATGCACCGCGGCAGCTGCGATTCGCCGCGAGTACTTGTTCACTTGCCTCTGCTTCTTCGACGCGTTAGTAAAATTACATCATTTTTCTCTCATCCGCTTCTCTCCCCCCATGCTGATTATATTGAGAATTCTTGAAAAATACACATGTATTTTGACCCATTGAATCCAACGACATTGGCTGCTTTTGAAAGTGGTCACATTGATTGTCATCAACAATTTTGCTAAACAAATTAATAACGGCACCAGCAGGAACAAATTTTTTAGGTCAACTGGCACATTCAAAGCAAAAAATCGCGTTTCTTGCACGTTTTCAGCGCTTATCACCTCGATGAAATTATTTTTTCACCATTTCACATTCTATTTTGAGAATATGTCAAGTATAACACTGACAGCTTAAGCTTTTAACCGAGCTTTCAACTATGAAAAAGCCGTTCCAAAATGTTACAAAATGCGCGTTTGATTTCATCGAATTAAATTAATAGGCGGTATAGAAGCATGAAAAAAACTGCGATTTTTCAAAATTGAAACGCGTTTATCTGTAAAAATAATGAAAAATTTACAACTATGTTTTTTTTTAAAAATGCAATGCCCATTATTAATGACAACTAATGCGACCACTTTTGACCAAAGCTGCACCTAATGTCAAAAAAACTTTGCTGTAAGTGGCCACATAAACGTCAGAGGACGAACCAGTATTGTGGCCGCTGTATTGATAGTTTAGCGAACAACCAATTCGAATGGAGCTAAATTCTAGAGTCGGGTAATAACAAGCTGTATAGCCGTACATACAAAAGGTTGTGCACGAAAGATGAACGCGACGCGGCGGCGGAATAGGAGGAAAGAGAATTAGATGAAGATCGATAAGGAGAAAGGCGGCCGGCGCGCGGAATATGAAGGAAAATATACACGTATATACCTATAGAGTCGAACGTGTTTCACGATTTTCTTTGTACATACATATAGATACAGAGTGTCGGGCCGCAGCTCGGACATAAATAATATCGATGCGCTGCAGCCGCGGCGGTAGCCCCCCTACACATCACGGTCCCGCCGAGAGAATTACAGTGCGCGCGCCAAGCGGCTCTCTCTCTCTCTGCAGAGTTATACGGAGGATAAAGAATAAATTTGCGGGGAATTAAGGAATTATTGAGTCCGCGTTTGATGCATGATCCGGCCGGCTGATCAATGGCCTCGAGAGCCAGCTTCGTGTGTGATGCCGCGGACGAGAGGTTAAAAGCCGCTGTTACATATACTATACACGAGAGAATTTCGATCGCGCTTGACAATCGCGTGTTTCCATACGACTGCCGTTATTTTTTTCGATTAGCCCTCGACTGCGGACATTAATATATACCTACATAACGTCAGTCGCACGCATCAGTTCTCGCGGCGCGGGCAAAAAAGGGCGAGCAGCTATGTGTATACATTGCCATCATGTTGCGGCCGCACGCGGATTTTACTTCTCTAACTTCTTGCAGCGGCGCAGACACAAGGTCGCGGCCGTGATGATCCTGCGGGAGAGAGCTTTTTGCCGCGGCGAGAAGCGCGTGGCCATCGATCGATTTTGTTGCGCGCGCGGTATAATTTATCGGAAATTTGTTGCCCGACGATGGCACCCGCGGGGCTCTGTATTGCGCGTGTGTGAGGGCCCCGCCGCAGTTTTCTTTTTTCACCGAGCTTAAGTGGAGACAAGGGAGTCGAGCTGGAGTTGTAATTGCCGCGCGCGGTTATTATTCAAATGTACGAATGGGTAACTCATGCGTTTTAAATCGCTCTCGCACTCTCGCGAAAAAACTCGTCCAAAGTAAAAGGAAAAAACTCGCTCCAGGAACCTTCCGAACGAAAGAAAGAAATCTCTTTGAGATCGGGTCGATTTTTCTGCTACACACGCGCGAGCATCCGAGGAATTTCGCACAAGTGGAATTTACGAGTTCATTGAAGTAAGCCAGCTTCCAGCTTTCCTCTCTGCCTCTCATTGAGAGAAAAGCGCGCAGTAAAGCGGCCCAACCGCTCGGCAAAGAAGCGCCGCCGCCGTCTGTGGAAAAGGAGCAAAGCGAGCGGAACGAAGCCGAGAGCAAAAAGTAGCAGCAGCATCAGCAGCGCGAAGGAAATGGGCCCAAAAGAAGGTAAAAAAGGGCCCGGAGGGAGGGAGTGTCCCGGCAGCAAACCGGCCTAGCGCGCGGGGCCAGTTTAGCGCTTTGCGTGCGGCGGCGCGCCATTAATAACCCGACGCGCGCGTATGCGCTATCTTTTGCTCGCTTTGGAATAACTGGTGCTGCCGCCGCCGCTGCTGCAGCGCGAAAGCCCTGTCAATGAGCCGGGAAAACGCCTCGCGCGCATGATGCTGCTGGGCCCCGGGCCCGCGCCCGGAGTATATTTCCCAGCTGCGTATAATGTTTCTTGCTCTTGTTTGTCGTCGAGCCGTATACTTGCTCGTTTTTAAATTTCCAGCGCCCGATGTATACTATTTTTCACGGAAAGGGCATTAATTACGCGCAAAGCCGCGAGAGAGCCAGTGTTTACTGAAGATCTCTGTAATTTTCAGTAATGTCGCCTTTTTATCACACTTGCTCAAATAGTCGCCGTGCGCCGATCGCTAATTTATGCTAAAAAAAGCGATCATGGGCGCTGTCTCCCCTGTGTATACCTACAGGCTGCATAACTGCGATGCGTGCGTTATTCTTCGTCATCTCTCGGCGCGATCGCGGAAGCGCGCGACGACGAATCGCTCTCTCTCTCGGCCCCGAGGAGAGCTCGAGATATACGACTATCGAGTCGCTCTCGACGTAATTTCATGCAAAACACCGAGCAGCGCGCGCTATTTTTTTAGCCCCCTTGCAACGAGAGGAGTTATGATTTATGCGCGTAACGGCACACCGTCGTCGTCATGTGCGCTCGGACTCGGCTTTCTAGTGGTGAAAGCTCCGGGTTTTCGATAAATTTCGGATACGGCGTGTATATTCGAATGACGACTTTGACGAATGGCCTTGGCGCGCGGTGTCGTAAAGCATGACTCTATGATATTATGTAGAGCTTTGGAACCGCCGCATCGTCTATATAAATATTATTTTGTTTGCGCAATAATAATTATATGTAGATGATATCGCGGGTAGAGTGAGAGTCGATAAATTTATCGGCTTTTTCAATATACACACTCTCGCGCGTTGATTCAGCGAAAGGGAGTCTTAAAAATATCAAGTGGTTTCCGCTGCCGAGTCTCTTCTAATTAGACTCGCCATTACGCAACGACGCCGCGCTGGAACCGCAAAATGTATACACACGCGGCTTATCTTGAATTACCCGTCTTTCTCGGAATTATTTTTTCCTTTAATTCCCGTGTTTACGGATTTTTGCCTACACATTGAAGCTTTTATGCTTTTATTACGGCGCTGTTAATTATGAAAGAATCCGCCTTTCCGAGAAGATTCATTTTTACATTCCCCATATATACGTTTACGCGCGAGTGAGGAGCGGTGATTAAGCAACTTTGTATATTTTCACTGCGCGGCGCTCGCTCGCGAGTATTTCCGAGAGACGTATACAGTATGATAATGAAGTTTGCACAAACTGCACGTATATACCGCGCACATTACAAGGAGCAACTATAGATATATAGAGCAAGAAAAAAACTTGTATTATTTTTTTCCCAAGGTATTTCCCATGCAGAAGTTATACGGTCGAAACAAATATCGGTATATGCACCACATCCCACGATCTATTTTCCAGCGCAGTGCGCACAAAGGCACGAAAACTACGCGCGGCGATACGGAGGAAAATCGAGGTTGCGTAATCACTTTTGCGCATAACGAGAAAGGCGTATAACGAGTTCGCTCTCCCTCGCAATTAGCCGCGCCGGAGCGCGAGTCGCCCACGCGTCCGAGAAATGACACGCGCGCGCGTATATGTATACTGCATCGGGAGGAATATTAATTATATTTTCTCTGTGCGTCTCTCGGACAGTTTGTAATTAACCCATTTCGCGCGGGACTAGGAGCCGCTTGTCTGTGCTGATCGAATGAAAGAATCGAGTCCGACGATTTTGCTCCATCTTTATTGCATCTTCCGTGTATAATGTATAATAACACTGGAGGCAGCTTCTACTTTACCATTTGCGAATAATAGTTTTAGTGTAATCGGTAGCAATATCTTCCTAATTTTATATTACGACGATTCGCACCGAGACAATAATAAACTTGCGAGTGCAGTAGGCACTCTCGCTTTCTCGCGAATCAGAAATAGCCACTGCGGCTATTCCGTATATACATTTCTTTACGTCTACGCCGCTTAACTAGCAGCAGCAGACGAGTTTCCTCCTTTCGCGCGCGGAGCTGTCGATAATTTAAACGATATTTATTAGGACTTGTTGAATTGCCCGGCGCGTCAAGTCGTTAGCATATTCTCCGCGCTTTAATGAGAGAGAGAGAGAGAGAGAAGTGTTGTACGAGAGATACTCGCGCTTAACTCGCTGTTACTTTGCGGGAAAGCGCGCGCGAATGAGGGATAGGAAATGCTAATTCCGACGTCGCGCTATAAACAATCATTAATCCGCAAGCTCGCTTAATGGCCCTTTCCTGACTAAATTCTACGCGCACATCAGCTCTCTCCAAACACTTTGATTTTTCCCAAGAGAGAGAGAGCCTCGATATTTATCGCCGGACATGTTTCATTTTCTGCTTTTATTTCGTTTCGCAGCGCGCGCGCGCAGCCGGGCTGCAGATCATGTATCATGTTTGTTCTCGAACGCTGAGAAATCGTGGTTATTAGTCTCGAATTCCCGATATATTTAAGCCACAATTAGCGGTCCCGGCTTTATGCCGGTTATTAATAATTTTAACAATAATTACACTCTCTCGCGCGCGTCCCGATCCATCTCCATTCGCGCAATATAATGCTCGCGTCGATCGAGCGAAATTTGAATTTCAAGCGGCGGTTAATTATACCAAGAGTCGCTCAGTGCACCGCGGCGATAAAAGACCTTTCAGCATATCGCGCTCGCGCAAAATGAAAAACGAGGGAAAAGGTCGGGCCCGCAAGACTATACTATAGTACATACAGAAGAAAATTCGCAGCGGCGTTCACACGAAGCGCTCTTGAAAAAGTTCTCGGTCAAAGTTTCACGCGGCGATAAAGCGCCGCCGCAGCAGCGAGATGCATCTTCCTCTCTCTCTCTCTCGACTCATAGCAGGCCAATATGTAGGCGCGCGCGCGCGCGCGCGCAAAGTTGCAGTGAGCGGCATAGGAAACATCGGGCGCGAGAGAAAAGATACCATTCGGATATCGCCGCCGCCGCTTCCTCCTCCTCCGCTTCTCTTAGACTCCTGCAGCTCTATTATCTAGGCTCGTTTTAAATCGCGCGCGCTCGCGCGAGCCGAGAGCAGCGCCCGAAGATCGACTCCGAGATCGATTCTCAAGGTTCTTAGCGGTTTCTTCTCTCGAGCGCGAGCCGCTGCTCTTTTTGCTCCGATGCAGCGCCGCCGCTGCTGCTTTTCAGGCCGATGTGTATTGAGATGTGCGAGCTCGATTCTATTGGGCAGCTTTTCTCCTTTTTTTATTTACTTCTGGCGCGAGCCTCGATCGGAATCGCTGCTTTATTTGTCAAATTTGTATTGTGCGGTTATCTGCCGTACCCGTGCGAGGAGCTATAAATCATGCTCCTACATACGTGCAAGGGGAAAGGTGTTTTAATTTTCTACTCTCGGCAGTTGTACAAAGAAATCTGGTGTAACGCGTACGATTCATCGATGCAAACACGCCGATCGGGATAATTAGCGCGTATACGTGATAAAATTAGCGCTTGTTTGAAGCGACGAAAAAAGCGCTTAATTTGTCATTGTGCAGCAGCAGCAGCAGCAGCAGCAGCAGCGGAGCACACAATGCACAAAGATAAATAGGCACAGGGAAAAAAGAAGCCGTGTATATGCGGTGTGTGCGCAGTGAGAGAGAGTGAGAGCACGAGAAGGAAGAGAGGAGAGGAGCATAAGCGCGCAGTGCAGTGCAGCAGGTAGTATCGTATCAGCGAATTGCAATCGGCGTGTCCGCCTTGTCGGCAACTCCCCGCAACGAGCTTGGAGTAGGAGAGAGAAAGAGAGGGCACATCATCGCCCGCTGGAATATCCGACATTTATCTAAGCTCAAGGGCTCGTGACGAACGTAGTTATAATACAAAGGATCGTAAAACGAGACTTGTCCCTGGCTTTTTACATTCGCTCTCTCTCTCTCTACTACTATGGGCCTTTTTACTTCCGCTATACTTCTCTCCCTTCTCGATTATTCCAGAGCTGTAATCCTGCTTCTTCTCTTTCAACTGCGCTTGATTCGAAAATTCTTCTTTTCTTTGTGCTTCGCCGCACACTGATGTATACAATATGTAGTGCATCTCTTTTAAATCTGCGCACGGAAAAAATTCGCGAATTAAATCCGAGGCTGCACATTATAGTTATACAATAGAAGCGATAATCCTCGACGGTAAGTGCCGTCAGTCACGTACCGACGATAACAATCGAGCCGGTGTGTCCGGCTCATTGTCATGATAATTCGCGCGAAAATGATGGCTCGCATATGTACTCGAGCTTCAGAGATTAGCGTGAAAGTATAACGCGAGCCCACCTATCTCGACAACTGCACGCTCTCTGAGCTTCTTTTCTCTCGGCGCGGACTTTTTTCTTTCCCTCGAGCTTTTTGTCCCGTCATTCGCCGCAGAGCATCTATATAGTTTTATGCGCGACGGCCTTCGCGAGGTTACTCGGATCGCCTACTGTGTGGGATCCGCTGCTTCTGCTGCATCAGGTGCACTGCTTTTTATATCACGCGGTAACCGCTCAATCGTCTCTCGCTATATTTTGAATAGAAAGCAGTTCGTGATAACGCGAGCCGCACAATTAATGCGAAAATTAAGGCAGGATATAATAAAAAGCGCACAACTCAATAAGTAGCAGAAAAGGAGGCAGCTGCCGTCGCGTGCATAATACATCGCAAACGTGTGTGTATATATACGTGCCTGATGAGCGCAATGGATGCAGCTGCCCGTAGTCGCCGCCGCCGCCGCCGAGACACCTCGGCAATCACGCGGTAAGAAATCGTTTATTTGCCGAATGACAGTACGCTTATTCACGTTTATAGAGCCTGGCCGGGCTCTGCGTGGGGCAGCCGGTCATTTTTAAATAGCTCGAGCACATTAAAGAAAATCGCGGTAGGCGATCAGTGCTCGGTCATGACGCGAGGGAATTTGCATTTTTTATCGGGACGCCGCCGTGTGTAGCTTCTCATCTATATAGTAGCTGTGTATACATATATATATACCCATCCCTTTCTCATGCTACTTTCGTCGACTGATTTAATAACGCGCGCGAGCGATTCGCCGGTTAATAACACAATCAACTCTGTAAACAGTCGTTATATAGCGCCCAGTGCGATCTCGATCGTATCTGTTATTCGAAAATTCCATAACGGCTGATTTCGTGTATAATTGAAGCTGCCGTCGGCGCTGAGATTGAGTGACTCGGAAGACGAGTATAATAATATGCGTGTGTGTTTGAAGAGAGGAGGAAAAAAAATGTTACACTGGGACGTCGGATATTCTGTAACGGGAAAAAATGACATTATGTGCGCGGGCGTGCTGTCGTGTCTATGGGAAAGTCCCGGCGGAGAGCGAGCGGTACCTCAAATAAGGTGTGTCGTTACCGCTCGATTTGCCGCGTGCGCTCGCAAATTGCCACCTGATGGCCGCCGCCGCCGCGCCAGCGCTCTTTACCATCTCCGCCGGATCATGTAATGACACGAGAGCGGGAGTCGCTCTCTGCTGAGGTGTCGTCCTTCTCTTCCGAGAGCTGTACGCCATTACTAGCTGTTCTAGAAGCAGGACTCTTTTTTTTCTTCGACTACGTTGAATACTGTGTACACGCTGAATTGAAATGGTCATTTGTGATACAGAAGAAGCTGCGAATGGATGACGAAATGAACATTATTAGCCATCAGCGTCACACTCTGCTTTCTCACACTTGGCCGTCAACTCTTTTTCTGTATTATAATACACACTGTGAGAAAACATGACGAATTTCGAAATCTGTCCTCTCGGTAATAGATTTCGTGCCCGGACTGCCGGCTATATAGCGGGAGCATTTTATGCTTTCAAAACGAAATTGATTGGACCGTTGGTGCAACCGGCTGATGCAGCAGCAGCGAGATGAGCCTTTGAATTTACATCGAATCACGCGGCCGGATTGTCACTCGGTCTATACTGCTGCGCGATGACGAGATTTTGGGCCGCAGCTCTTGCATATACCTTTCGATGATTGGCTAATTTCGTCATCGCCGTAGCTAATGTTCATTCCGATGTTTTGCTGGCGCAGGAAAAATCGATCGCCAAGCTCTTGAATTGCGGAATCTTTTCACAGAGCTGCGCACAGTTCCTCGAAATTACGAGTAGCAGCAAAGTCATAACGATATTTCTCGGATGCGAAAAGAAAAAGTTTACGAATCTTAATTGGAATGTATATTTATCGGGATGAATATTGCGAGAAGTTGATGGCTTTAGCCTGCAGGAGTGAAAATATTAGCATTCCGCGTGATGCAGGTAGAACTGGTTCGAAAACTGACGTTTCGTTTTTCGATTCAAGTCGTTTGCAACTTCGACCCATTCAATAATAAACGCTTACCCCGCCCCCCACGCCTATCATCAGAAAAACACACACACGCAGACAACCCCCAGGGGAAAATAGTCCCGCGATCACACACGGCAAATAACATTCCAGACTCGCGTAAAATGAGGCATCGCTCGGCGATCTCATACGGCCGTATAGTCATACTGCTCTCGAGCCCATAACTCAGCCAGACAAACATGCACGCTGTAGCTATATACATAGAGCGGCGTCGGCGGCTGCTCAATATAAAACGGCCCTACGTTCGATAAAGCCTCTCTCGAGTAGGCTGCAGGTATATATGTATACAGAGCTGAGCGCTGGGGGCGCTGCACCTCGCGCGCGGAGCTCTCTCGCGGCTTATCGCGCGAGGAATTCAAGAGAGTGCCATTACAGATTACGAGGCGCGCCGCAGAACAATAGGCACCTAAGATCGCACCTTCGGCCTGCGCTATATATAAACACACACACACTGCACGTGCCCCAGTTGCAGCTTATGCATGCATGCGCGCGATTACGCGGAACTTGAGATGCGCACGCTGCCGCTGCTCTTTTAAAAAGAAGAGTTAACTAGGTGCTTATGGTTTCCTGCATGTGCGCGGAGAGAAAAGGGAGTGGATGTGTGTGCGGTGGAGGAACCGCTAGGCCGATTTTTCCGATTTCCAGTGGGAGAGCTGACTCCACTCGCATGCTCAAGGCTTTTCGGAATGCTTCTGCTTGTTTGCAGGTTATTTGCAGGCGACTACAATGGGAACGAACGTTTTCTTCGTGGATGGGCGGAATATCGATGCTGATGTATTGCCTTTATTGTACACGTCTGGGGTCTGGTGGTGTACTTTCAGAGTCTCGCGTACGAATTTGTCCGGTGCGCGCTGTTTGCTAAAAATCAAATGAACCACTGTTACTCTTGTCCAATGGGCCTGTGTTGCCGAGAAATGGTTCACTTTTGCTAAAACGTCGAAGAAAGAAATAAAAAGTAAACAAAAAAAGCTTCAATTATATTGTTTCAGTCCAAAGTAGCAGGTAGTTCAAAATAAGCAACAAGGATGCCTGGCAGAATTTCGTTGCACATTTTTAACCGCCTGCTACTTTGGATTGAAACAATATATTTGAATTTTATAGGTGGACATATTGGACTTTTATTTGTCTAATACTTTTCATTTCTTTCAGTAAACTAACGTGGCATAAGTTGTTCTAAAGTTACGAATCAAAATTTAATACCCAGTTTATTTGACGTCTTAGCATTGGACAAAAGCAACAGTAGTGCATTTGATTTTTAGGTATACCAGAAATCAATATTCTCAAAGTTGCAGCCAAATCCGTTTCCCGCGGAGGTCATGGACTCTCCTCGTAGGTACGTATCTCAATTGCCGACCACATTGTTTATAAACATTTTTATCTCGGCAAAAAAGGGCCGTCAATAAATGCGGGAATGAGAGTTGTTCCAGCAGTAGACCATCCCTGCACAGAGCCTATACAAGTATAACTAATTTCCACGAGCCTATATAGGTATACATATACAGCCGACTCGAGCTAACGACTCCGCGCGCCGGCGCAGAAATAAAAGAAGGAAAAAAAGAAGGAGCGAAATAAAAGGTGGCGCGAACAAAAGACAAAAAGGCATAAAGAATCTAAGGAGAGGAGTTGGCGCGCGCGCGCGCTCGCGAGATTTAACGGCGTTCCAGTGCATGGCTTTCTAGTCTCTCTCCCTGCCTTATATACAGTTCAGCAAAGCAGCAGCAACAACAGCGAACTGCCGTTCGGTATATATGGGCTTTTAAAGAGGACGCGTCGCTACTTTACGGCGTTTTATGCATTATTATCATTGCGCCAAACGACGAGAGAGAGAGGGCGCAAGAAAAAGAGTCGAGAGTGCCGTTGGCTTTTTATTGAGCGGCCGCGAATAAGCCGTGCTGCATACGGTATCTCGGATTTTTTAACCCCTCGCGCGCAGTTTGAGAGAGAGAGAGAGAGAGAGCTCTATAGCGATTCAATGGCTTTTGGATATGCAGAAACGGCTGTGTGGAAGTGCTTTTA
Source organism: Cecidostiba fungosa (assembly GCA_900474305.1). Lineage (NCBI taxonomy): Eukaryota > Metazoa > Arthropoda > Insecta > Hymenoptera > Pteromalidae > Cecidostiba > Cecidostiba fungosa. Next base: position 116,626 of record UCOJ01000228.1, on the reverse strand, counting down.
ATTAAGCGCGTCTGCCGCGTGTCGAATGGCCTTTTTACGAGGGAGTTTATATCTATTTTCCGATTATACTCGTCCTTTTATGCGCGCTAGCTGCGATGGTATGAATAATTACCGGCTATTGATTTCAGCTCGCGATTAAAGCGAACGGTACCGAAAATCGCGCTAATCGATATTTTCCCATCATCTCAACGGAATCGTACTTATAGCTATAACACGCGAAAAAGGCGGCGATCGAGACCCAGAAACCTACAGCTTCTTCGTGACGCTCTCGTTTACACGTGCGCGGAATCGAAATTGCAGACGCGCGCGTATGTCATTTTCGAGAGAGCGGCGCGGGTATATCCGCGGGCCGAATTGCAGGTTTCTGCTTACGCATCGAGAGCGTAATCGCGGCCGTTAAGAGCGTGTGTATGTATGCGTCGACCGTTAGCGAGGGCTACTACGCGAAATTGTTTCTGCGAGATCGAGAGAGACTTTTCGCCCTTGGCACATTATCGGGAGTGTACGCGTGCGGTAATTCTAGAGTTTGCTGTAATTCTCTATCCGCGCATCGATTCGAGAGAGAGAGAGCTGAGCCTGCAGCGTGTGTTACGGAGCCGTTTTTAGTGCGCGATCTACTTCGTATCCGAGAGATTGAAATTTTATAATTCTACGGGATCGAGAGAGAATTATATTCACTGATTATGCAGCTGAAAAAAAGGAGGCGCAAAAAGTTTCGATTTCGTTTCGCTGATGCTCTACTGCAGCGCGCGGCGCTCTGCTCGTTCAAGGCCGGATAAAAAAGGGCTGTAAGCTACTCCTGAGAAAAGAATTTTCCCGTGAAGTCGGAGAGAAGCCGCGGCTCCGCTTTGTCGGTAGGCTGATGCAGGCTACTGTCACTTGCTCGCGCTGTAGGCTAATTACAATGATACAGTCCGTTTGAATTTGGCGCCAATTCCATAGTTCGCCCGATCAGCAACATCGCAGAGAGCGAGCGAGCGCTAACATAATAAAGGGGCTGCGCGGGCTTATAGAGAGTATAGAGGGGAGGGCCCGTATCGTAGGTGCGCGCAATGGCGCAGAACGCCGGGGCATTATCAATCACGCGCTTAATGGTAGCCTCATGCTGCAGTCGCGCGCGTACACCCCGCAGCGCCGGCCCCGTTTATCAGGGCTGCGCGCAGCGCGAAATTCAACAATCGACGTTTATTAAGCCGCCACAGTAGAGAGCGAGAGAGCGAGAGATGATCTACTTGCAGCCCGGAAAAATCGACGAGAAAGCCGACGAGCCGCTGTGTGGTCTCTCGAGACCGCCGGGCTGCCGCTCCTGCTGCAATGTGCGCTACTTTTTCCTTTTGCATTCTCTCCGTCTTTCGTTTTAGAAGTTCCCTCTCTCTACAGACTCTGCGCAGCTGTCTCGATGAAAAGAAAAATAAGCGCTCGAGCGCAGCAATTTCATGTAAAATAATCACAAGCATCGGTCGGTGTGAAAATCCGCAGCGACAGTATGCGCGCTTCCTCTCCGACCGCGTCTTTTTCCCGCCGCAAAGAAAGAGTAGCTGCTGCAGGTGCATCTAAAAAAGCCGAGAGCTGCGCGCGGCGCAATCAGCGCAGCGGCGGCCTGAAGAGTATAGGGCTTTTCGCGCAAGCGCATTTTGTGAGAAAGAGCTGCGCGACGAGAGGGGATATATATATATATACAGAGAGAGAGGATGTCGGTAACGTTCCAATTCATCGCGTTAGTCACGGAGTCACTCGCCGATTTATATCGCGCTCTTTTTCTCTCTTTGCGCTGATGCGCAGACGCCCCGCCGCTTCCGATAGCATTTCTATGAGAGAATAAACAAAGCAAAAGACCTCGCTCTCTGCGCACTTCACTCGCGGTGTGAGCTTCCTTCCTCGCACTCCTTTTTTTCACCCCACCCTCCTATATTTGTATAAAACTGCTGCTTGTTCTGTACTAATTGATACGTCACTACTCACGTCGACCTCCGATTCATTTCTAAAAAGTACACAAGTTGAGAAAATTTCGAGCTTTTGATTAGCAACGTAATTAGAACGCGCAAAAAGATCGCCGACTGCGCAATAATCTGCGGCGAAGCATCGCGCGCACGCAAGGCGCAACTATACGCTGGAAAGCCGTCTCGGGACCAACATAATCGAGTGCTCGGATCGGCAGAATTTACGAGAGACGCATGCGCAGAATGGAAACTGCAGCGCGAGATTCTCCCAGCGAGTGACAAATTAATTTTAATCCCCTTATCGCCGGCTGACATTAGCATTCGCGTCGACGCAAAATTCCGTAATAGCGTCTCACCGTGTACACGCGGAGAAAAGTATGGATAAAGCGTACAGGAATCTTGGGACGAGAGGAGCTTTGATCTCGCGGCTGCTGCAGTTCAATTGCAAACGCGACCGACTGCTGCTGCTGCTGCACCTGCACCGACGCCACCGGCCGGCAGCTACTTTTATCGATAAACCTCGTTCCATTCGAGCTCCCTCTCTCACTCTCTGTGGCTCTGGTATGCGGAGACGCTGGCCTGCAATGGGGAGAGAGTTTCCGCGCGAGCGCAGGCATTTTCTTGGAAAATTTACATCCCGGAGCTCTTTTTCTTTTCAGGGTATACCACGCGTATATACTTTAATATAGGTATATATGTATACATAGGGGGGTTATCGTGGGACTTTGCTCAATGCGTGTACATACAGTACGGTGAAAAAAGTGTTGTGACGACAGGTTGATCAATTGAGGTGGCTCTTTTTTTTTTACTACAATAAGCTGGCTCTCAACTTTTCTTTCCAACTACATCGCGCCGAGTTCAGGGTTCCGATTTAAAGAAAAAAAAGCGATTCTATACACGTCTCTCAGCGAGAGCGGGTTTAAAAATGCATCGCGCGCACAATCGTGCCCTTATAAATCGACACAACATTAACACGTCAAGCTCTCTCGCGTGCGCTCGCCGGGGATATGAATATTCGCCGCGTGCACTTTGCTCAGCCTCTAAAAATAATTGATTCCTCTCGACTCCATTGTCCCAGTGTCGCGACTCGCAGCTCTCTCACTCGACACCCTTTGTGTTCTACATGCCCCCTGTGCTCGACAATGCGCGACGAGCTGAAAAAGCAAACGCCAAGAAGACACCGCGCTAACACACTGGCCACAATACACTTACTTATACGTCGCTCCTCGGCGTAATTTTATTCGTCCGCACGCACGCCGCGTGTACAATGAATTTTCGCTCACCCCCACTATAGATATACAGTATGTAACTCTCGATGTAGGTATATATTATACGCGTATATATAGGCGTCGCTCGTCACTTTTCCCTTTCCACCGACCTTGTGCATCAGCCGTCAGGCCGATCAGGACTCGATGAGCGTAATGCGCGAGACGTGCCAACCGACATTGTGCGCTCGGACAACTAAGTGCTCTTATCGCCTCTCAATGACGTGCGAGCTGCACTCGCGAGAAGTTTAATGAGCTTTTTTTGCGACTTTATCATCGCCCCGGACGTGTGTATCGCTTTCAGACGCCGCGCGCCTCCTTCGTATATATACCTATACAACAAAAGGACTACAATGTATAACCGCGCTGTGGAGACTTTCTTTTTATCATCCTCGGTCGTCCAAGCTTTTTCTGACGCCTGCAGTCGCGCTGCCGCTGCTGCTGCTGCTGTTGTTATTATTATTATTGTTATTATTATTATCGTCGTCGTTATACGCAGTCGAGGTAGAAGCAATTTGCGGTCGATGCAGTTTGAGCCTGATGCGCCCCGACAAAAATCCTGTCGAATGAATAGCTGCATCGCCGCCGCGCGTGATTTATTGTCTGCGATGTTGGAGTGATGTGTAAACTATCGCCACTGTCAAATATTTATGTTTCGCATTTTCTTTGATGAGAGCGCATTTCTGCTGATAATTTTAATCTTGTGTGTGTGACCTCTACTGCTGTGCACAATTTCGCATACATTTAAAACTCGCTTGCTGAAAAACAAACTTTAAAATTGTCAATGTAGTTCTTTTCCCAAAAAAGCCCCTACTCTGCATCTACTTATTCAAATTAATTTCCAGCGTCGCAAGTTAAGGACTCGTATACAAACATTGAAACAAACTAACTCTTGGATTTAATTAGACGCATCGCATTCCGAGACGATCTGAAAAAACGATCGTCGTTCGGTCGCAGCGGCGGAATAAAACATTTGCCGATATAAATTATATCATCAAGCCCACAGCGAGAAGGGCATCAACGCAACAAGGTAGTTGAAAGCCGCGCTATAGAGCGAGAGTCGTTTCAAAACTTGGCGCGCGCGCACGTATAGAATAATTGCCCCGGAGAGTAGCGCGCGAGTCGTATAACGATAATGGAAAAGCGCACTGCAAGTCCGCGCTTTCCTTATCGGAGCATCTCGCATTAGCGCAACTGGTCTGCTGCAGCGGCAAAAAGGAAAGCGCCAAATAAGCCGCTCTCGAAAATAAAAGTGGACGAGGAAGAGGACGGGGAGAAAAGAATGAAAAAAGAATAAGAGGGAGGCAGAGGAATGCACTTTCGCGTAAAAGTGAAAATTCCCGCGCCTCGGCTCTTATATGCGCATGCGTTGCGTATATAGGTGCAGAGAGTCTTTCCCGCGCGCGAGCGGAAGGCGGTGCGCAGCGTTAAAAGGAAGGGAGCTTAATGAAAAGCGGCCCCGCGCATTTAATGCGTAATAAAAGCGGGGCGCGATTGGCCGGCTGGAAAACTCCCGGCAAATAATCGCCAATCAGCCGAGCTGATTGCAAAGTCTAGCTCTCTGTTATAATACGGAATCATCAGCGCGAGATTATAGCAGCAGCAGCAGCACATATATCGACGTAACTGGAGCGAAAAACACTGACCCGCTTGTTAGAGAGCCGCCGCGATTCCGTGATGCACTTTCGCTCTTTGGACGCGCGAGAGAGCGTTTTCCCTCTCGTCTCGCTGATGCATCATCGCGTGCGCGAGTTTTGTTCGTCGCTCGGTTGGATGAGAGCTATTATGACTGCGCGAGAGCGAGTCGAGAGAGGATGAGGATCTTCTTTTTCCCTCTGATGCTGCTGCTGCTGCTGCTGCAGCGGCGAGAGTGGATTACGTAGTTAGTTTTTACTGCGCGGCAGTAGATAGTCGTTTGCTTTATTTAGGCTGTTTAGTTTGGCTGATCGCCTTCTTTTCCGTCCTCGTGTATTACACACATATACCTCTACTATATTATTGCTCGTTAGGCTTTTGGCATTCCTCTTTGTAATTATCGACGTTAAAAAAATCGATTCCCCGCTTTGTTTTTGTTGTATCTGTATTTCTGAAACACTGCTGTTTGCACGATACCAAATAACGTAGCTATACGAGCTTCCGGTTGACCTTGCCTGTATACACTCCTGGCAGCTCCTTCTCGAAAGCAGCTCTCAATCACGACTGTACTCACACACATTCTCTTTGGTACGTGTGTTCCACCGCTACCGCGTGTCGGAGCAGCGACGACCTTGGCGGGTCTACGTGCATCTAATTACAATTAGCGCTCTCGTCCCGATATAACTATAGAGCGAGTAATAACTTCCACGAATCGCGCCTATTTCGTCGGCAAATTTCACGAGCGCAAAACCTGTGAATGAAGCAATCTCGCGCGCCGAGCGAGATATGACTTTCGTCGCTATATATATAAACGGGGTTAATTGCGGAAAAGCCGGAGGGAATGAAGCTTCGTCGCGTATACATGTATATAAATGTAAGCATCTCAAAGACTGAGCAAATATATACTTGCTTTTAGAACGGCTACACACAGAAGCCACGAATTCTGCGGAGATTTCCAGCAGAAAAAGAAGCCAGAGAGAGAAAAGCCCATAAATCACTTTTGTCCTCTCGAGTTTTAAAATTCACGGAACGCAAGGCATTCCTCATCACGAGCCGCCGAGAGACAGAGACATTTGCGGACACACACACACACTCGGACAAAAGAAAGCAAAATCGTGTCGCGGCCGGTCGTCCTTGGCTCCGTCACTCACCGAAAATCCATAGAAGCACAAACACACTAGTAGTCGACCGAGCGATGACGTCATGAATATTCAAAAATTGGCGCGCGCGCGCGTGGGTCGCACACGCGCATTGCGAAAGGCCACTCGGGCGTTATAATACGAATATAACAGCAGGAGCCGCCGATGCAAATTCGCGATCGCAATCGCCACGAGCGAGCAGGACGGCTCTTTCTCTCTCTCTGTCTGCCTAAATATAGCCGCGCGGCGAGTGCGCGGGATTTATTATTTGAGCTGACTTTTTCCTCTGCGCCCGATGATGCACGAGTTTGTGTATCGTTTGGGCGACTTGATAATTTATACATGTTCCTTTTCGGCGAGGCAGCAGCGAAAGGCGTCGCCGTCAGTGTGGAACTAATAATGTCATTTTTTGCCGATCGAGAGCGAGTCTTTTATTATTGAAATTTCGAGCGTTACGTAAAGGCATATGAGAATTTTAGGAAATACAGCTTTACGGGTTAATTTATGGAATATTAACGATTCCTAATATAAAATACGACGTGATGCTACCGTGTCATCTTTGGAGCAGTTTTTGGAAGTCCATTATTCTGGAGAGGCTTGACTCGTGTTTTATTTAAGCTAGCCTATTCCGGCTGTATCAACGGCGCACGCGAAAATAAAACTTATTCGCCAGTCGATTTTTATGTAAATCATAGTTTTCGATTTCTACGCATTATGTAAAAATACAATATTTAAAAGAAGGATTCGAAAGCACATATTTGCGTTGGGCTGCATTTGCATAACTTTTGAGAAATCCTCTTCACTTTTGCTGCCGACGAGTATGGCAAATACGTTATATAAGGACATAAATCAGACGGCGAAGCGTAAAAACTTGCACTAAAAACGTAAAATCCTAGACGATCAGCCGCAGCTTGCGCAATAACTGTAAAAATGGCTTTCGACTCGTTTGGAAAAAGCAAGATATAACGCGTAATTGTGGAGGTGAAGTTTGAAAAATCCCTCTCGCACCCTCGAGTGAGTATAAAACAAGGCTGATGTTTCAATAGAGCTCGCTCGGCGACGTTGATAAATACACACAAGCGGCAGCCGCTGGCCCCATTAGGATCGCGGAGAAAGAGAGCGAGAAACAATAAGAGGAGTCGCGAGTGCGCGGCATTGGCGAGTCTATCCTCGCGACGTCAGGTGTCGACGTTCCGTCTCTCTCTCCCGCTCGCGCTTGTGCTGCATGCGCGCTCGGGGCCCACCAAGCGCGCTCCCGCCGCGAACTATATTACTCTCGTTTTCTCTTTTTCTCACTCGCGCTCCTCTCCCTCTCTTTATCGCTTATATACACTCGCTCGGGCTGCATCACGAGAGAGCTGATGCTCTGCGCGCGCCTACTCCTCTCTATCCCTCGAGAGATATATTAATGTATGGTTGCGAGGGGGGCCGGAACAATTTTTAACCATTTTTCCTTTATATCGGGTTAATGATCATCGTTGCGGCTCTAATAATAACCTGCGCGCGGAGCTGTTTGAGTAGGCTCTGACAATGAAAATCGTGAAATCTCTATATATACATTCCTCTGCGGGGCTTTGTGTCGTATTATGCACGCGCGTGCGCCAAATGTTGACAAACGATTAGCTTACTACTTTTTTCGCCTTGTTTCGATTCGGACAGCAGCCGAGACGAGCGCGCGAGCCGCGAAAATCGCGATATAATACCGAACAAATTCAGCTATTTATTAATATCTATCGGAGCTCTCGGGCTCGCGCGCGCGTGTAATTACAAGGCCGCGCGCAAACAGCCAGATGGAGTTGTGAGATAAGGGCCGGCCGCGGCCGACTTTATACACATGCGCACGAGCTAGAGGGAGAGCGGATGTGCAAATGCGGCTCGCGCGCATGATTTTCATGTCGCGTGGGCGGTGCCGATCCTCAGTCTGCTTTCAACTTTTGACGTGCAGAAGAAGAGATATCGTACCCCCAGCTATATACACACATACAGACGCAACGTTTCTTTTCCTCCTTCTTTCTGATTGACCGCGTGCAGTGTATGACCGGTTGCTATTAATCACCGCTGCGCGCACGAGCGTATACATTTATAATATCAGCAGCATCTACATGTTTAAAAGTGCGTACGCGTATGACGAGGATTAGATTCTCAATATTCCAATTAGAGTATTTACACGCGTGTTGGGCGGACGGATAAATCCAGCGTGAAATGAGTCTCCGCGCTCGCGCGACAGTAGACAAACGGAGGGTAGTGGAATGTCAGCCATTAACATTCCCATAAAACCACCGCAGCCGTGTAAACACAGAGCGCGCGCACGTAAGAGATTGCTCGTCGCCGAGCGCGAACAATGAGACGACGACGCGATTCGCGGGGGAAGGCGTGGGAGAGACGGCGAAAACGATGCACATTATAATACGCAAGCCGTTATTGTTTGACGGCCCGAAAAAATGAGCTCGAATTTTCCGTACAACTTGTTGAGTTCCGAAACGTTTTATCGGGAGTATCGAAGAGGATTTATATACACGAACGACTCTGTATAGGCGATGGCCGGCTGTGGCGTCAGCTGCTGTGAGAAATTCATTCCGCGTCTGTGGCTGTTATTACGGTGATAATTTACTACTCCTCTCCGTTCTCGGTATAAGGCGCTGAGAAGTGGAAAGAAAGAAAGAAAGAGCATCGGAGTCGGAATGCTGGCGCCCCCTGAGAGAGAAAAGCGCATTTCAGAAACGAGCCGCGCGCAAAAATCACCGGGAGCTTCGTCATCATCCGATCGTGACTACCGTCGTCGTCGGCGGAGTAGGTATAAATTGCTCTACGCCGCTCGCCGAGAGATGAAATCGTCGGATAGCTACCTCCGCCGCCGCCGCACACTTTCGTCGCCTCTGAGTACAAGAGAGAGAAAGGAGCCCTTTGTGATGCGAATATATCGGATTTCGCGTTTTGTCGCCCGGCGCGAGGAAGAGATTTGTGGTCTCGGATCCGCGACGTTTACGACTGCTTCTTCTTCTTCTTCTTTGGCTTCTTCGCGCGTGCGCGCAGTTTAGTTGTCGCCTCGTCGACGACGAGTTATTTTGATGGCCGCGGCGGCGGCGGTTTACCGTTAGATTGGCGGTTGCGTCTACGGGCGATTACGTAACCTAAGTAATTGGCGCTTTTAGAGGACTCTTTTTTCGGCGGCGTTATGGCAGGTGAAAAATACGGGACGTAATCGCCGCGCGTTTATTTCTGCGAAATCGCAGGATTAATCTCGGCAGTAGCTTGAATCGAAGGAAGATGCTTTAGTGCAAAGCATTCCTAACGGTGCTGCTACATATATATACACGTGTCTATCCAGTGTGTTGAATCGAGGCGGTCGATCGGGCGATAAACAAATTGCACGAGAGAACAAGAGCCGTGCGACGACCGAAAGTGAAATACAAACGACCAAAACAGGTGCCCATCGCACACCTCTCTGGCATAGTGGTATAGTCGGAGAGCGCAGCAGTAGACTCTGAAATTTATCGCCCGATAAACATATCGGCTATCGCGCGAGAGAAGCGAGAAGGAGAGGCAGGAGGGAGAGCAAAGGCCGCGCGGGAATCTTCCCCGTTTGGTCGAAGGATATATACACATATATATACACGCTGCTGCGGCGGCGGCTGTGTGAATGCAACTGGGACACAGGCCCGAGCCATATCGGGATGTAGCGAGAGGACGTCGGTCGATCGCAGCTGAGGTCGAGCCTCGATCTTAGCCCAATTCCTCGCACTGACCTGCCCTTCGCGGCTTCTTTTTCTTCTATTTTCGTGCTCGTGCGCCAACGCGTGTGCTGGAATGAGGCGACGTTCTTTATTTACAATTTTCATTATTTCATATAATCACATAACGAAATTCTTTGCGCGCAACGTTAATTCAGGATAATTATGTAATTTTTGCTCACGTTTACGCGCGGCCCGTCATCTCTGCCTGCGACTCCTTGTTATAGCGATACTTCACTAAAAGGAAAAAGTATGGCTGTGTTAAAAATATATTACGAGCACTCGACGACGGTCTTTACTGCAGATTTGCACAGCGAACGCAGTGATGAGCTGTTTGAGGAAAATTTATCCAAGAGTTCACCTTAATTTTTATTCGCATTTAATCTTAATGACAATCTTGGAAAAGCCGTATAGCGATACACGTGCTTCCTTGCAATGTTGCAACATGTTGCACGAACAGAGAAGCCGCGGCCGAGGGAAAATAGTGGATTTTCTGCAAAAATAAACGGATTTTCAGAATTTTTAACGCGATTTTACACACACACACACAATATTCTAACACTGGAGTTGCAACAAGTAACGAATTCAATGAATTTCATCTGCCCGATTAAAATTCAAAATGGCACATCGTTTGCATGCAAATTACCTTTTGACTAGACAACTTGCACACGTTAATATAAAATCGCATTTCTCGGGGAGCTTGAGTTTACTCATGTGAAAGCAAACCATATCCAATCGTGTTTTATTATCCAGCACACAAATTAAAAAGCAAAAATTGAATGTAAAAGTCGCATATATCGCGAGTGTGCGTTTGGTTTATTTGCGCATACAATTTTTCTAAGGACAAATTTTTTTCTTCAGTAATTTACATAAGTGCGCGAGCATTTCGTAAACAGATAATACTGGTTTTAGAAATTTCCTGCACAATCCATTAATAGCTTCGATTTGAATATTTCGCAAGTTTCTACGTTTTTTTTTCGCATTTGCCAATCTTTTTTAATGCCACATTGGCAAGTCCAACAAAATGCTGTAAAAGTTGTCATCGATTTACGAAAGAGCTCAAGATGTGGCTGCACCTAAAAATCAACAAAAAAACGTCACATATAAAAACAATCCCATCGAGAGGTGTGTACCGGAAATTCGTTTCGAAAGAACAAGCGAAGCTGCAGCGGTAGTATCATATATGTGAAGAAGAACAACAGCTCGGCGCGGGAGTGTGTGTGTATACTGTGTATAATAGCAGCACCTTTGGATTCCTCTAGTTTCTCCCAGACAATACGCATAACTGTGAATATCCCACTTGACACGCATTCTCTCGCGTGCGAAAATAAATCTCGCGAAGGCGCAAACAACGCCGGAAAGTATCTGCTTATTGCTCAGCGGGAGTAGGCTTTTCAGGTGGCCCGTTAAGCTGCTCGCTTGCTCTCACTGTGGCGTACAGTCCAGGCCAAAAACTTTATGTTTGCTAAAATTGTAATATATTTATTTACTCGCAGCGTTACGTAAAATAGAACGTATGATAAGCCGACCGACACGTGCGCAGGTTCCAATGTGATTGTAAATTTATATGATATAACGCTATGTCAATTCGCAAACTTTCGAAAAAGACTGTACGCAGCAACTGTCCGCATTTCGGGAAAGCGCGCGTACACTTGAAAGAGGGCGCACACCTGCGTGTATTTCGTTGTTTCGAGAGAAATTGATAAAGCGCCTCCGTGACTTCCTACTTTCCCGAAAAGAGTCATTCAGAGAGCTGCTTGCAGTACTTGCGTGCCTATAATACTTGCGCAAACTACTGTCGTACGCGACATATGAATTATTCGTCGCTGTATATAATAAGCGTTCCATTACACGCACGTGCTTCTTCTCGGTGATAAATCTTGTTCTTTTCTTATCGACGATAAGAACAATGCCGGGACGTGCCAGTTTTCTCTGTACGCTACCGTGCATTTATGAACGCGATTCCGAGATTTCGCGCCTCGATGTTTTCACTTGTGAATGATGGCAGTGTACGCTAATGCACAGGCAGGACTATTGTGTGTTATCGTTGTTCGCTTGTATACTCTGCTTTTTCCTGCAATCTTTATTTCTGTCTTTTTTCTCCTCATAAATAACCCCGCAGAAAGTGCGAGTACGACACGTCGTCGAGAAAGAAAAAAAGTGCGAACCCTTCGATCGGGTCGGTGCATGCGTGTGTACCCCGCGTTATATACCGATCTGCCTATTCGTCGAGTCCAGGCAGCTTTATCGCTCGGGGTTATCACACGCACACACACACACACACACACAGCGGAAAAACCAGAGGCAGCTGCGCATTTTCCCGCGGCGGCTTTTTCGGAATGTCAGTCAAAATATTCGAAATAGCTCTTACAGCCATTCTCCCACGGCTATTTATGAGCTGCTACAGCCGCCGGCTGCGTGCGCGCGCACAACGTATAGAAGAGAAGCTCGCTCCTTATTGTTTTTTCCTCGATCGTACAGCCACCGCAATGACTTTTTCGAATTCCCGCGAGAGAGAGAGAGAGAGAGAATGGCGGCAAAGTTGCCATAATTAACAACCCCTGGACGAGAGTAGAGAACCTATGCTCGCGCGCGCGGATAATCCGATTATCGGGGGACGCACCTTACGCGCGCCGCCGTACAGCCGCAGCATCGATCTTCCTTATCTGGAGCCGTTCGGAGAGTCTCTCCCTCTCTTGCACACAGCTCTTACAAGAGGAGGTTACTTAGGATAGACGCTTGCGTATATGCAAGTGCAGCTTGGCTAATAGTACGCCTCGCTATCTGCGCCGAGCGTCTAAAGTCCGCGCGTCTTTTCTTGTACATATAGGTATACCCGTCCTCCTCGCGAGCGAGACACACGCGCGGGCTTATCGGCAACTTCTGTGAGCTGCTTCTTTATGCACTTCGTCGTCGGCTGAGCTTCGACTTTTACTTTCGCTTCTTCTTCGCCTTAGCTGTCGGCTCGGCTCATCCGCTCGTCAGCTCTGATTGTGCTTTTTAATTTCGGAGTTTCGCATTTTTCAAATTTCGACTTTACTCGCTCGAGCGAAGTCGGGCTCGAAGCGACGTGCATCACGGGGAAGTAGAAAGAGGCCGACTGTGTTCAGACCGCACCCATGTGTTACACGGAAAATTTTCAGCCAAAAAACAAATATACACCATGAGAAAAATATTTGGCTAGTCCCATAAATTTGTGACTGGAGGAGTTTTTGGAGTATGCTCTACTCTTTTAATGTATGTATTTTAAACATTTTTATCACAAACGAATAGCAATTTTTTAATTTTTCGCTAATAAAAATATGTCTACCAACATAGTGAAAACAGCCAGTTACTGCTACTTACAAACAAGTAGAGCCTACACTAGGTACTGTCTAATCCGTTCAAGTTAAGGGATTAGCCAAATGTTTTTCTCAGTGTAGTTTGTATTAGTAAAGAGCACGTTATAGGTACTGCAGACGTCGCCGGCGAAAATAAGAACAGGAGAAATTAGCCGCGAGCATCGAAACAAAAGAGCAGAGCTCTGCAGCAGCAGCAGCAGCACGAAGAGAAGTATATAAGAGAGCGGCGCATCTCCGGAGATTATGCAACGCTCTCGTGCCGACTACTCTCGCGCTCGGTCACATGTTAAATGGCGGTGCCTTTGCATCTCCTAGCGATCTCCCCCATACACACACACACTCGCACTGAGCTTTTATCTGCATCCGCTCTCTCTCTCTCTCTCTCGAGAGAGAGAGAGGTGGGCATACACACACGGGCTCGCGCGCAAACACGATGTAAGGCGCGTTTAAGGTCAGGGATACCGGCTTATCGTGCACGGCACAGCCGCCCCTCGATAGCGACCGGATATGCTCTCTCTCTCTCTCTTATTCTGCCTTCCGGACATGCGAGCTATATTGAGGATCGATCGCTTATTAATACCACTTTTTTATCGACTCTTTTGCGCGAGTGATATCGCGTTACGTCGTGTGCTGGAGTTTTTAACGACGGATTAGAGATTGACGATGCCGCGCACGCTTGGTGTATAAAGTAAACATAAAAGTGAAGGTATTAATTTCAGCCTTTTTCCGGACTGCGCCAGACTGGTTATATATATATATACACTTTTTCGAAATATGTATTATCACCGGCTATAATTAAGCAACATAGTGTGTTCGTGTAAATTGATGCTATACATCGGCCGGATATGGGACTATTTGCATTTGAGATTAACAATTTTCGATCTGCCCGCGGTGGAGATTGATCGCTGTGTACATATGGAAAAATACATTTACCTGATTACGCAACCGCGATAGCTATACACTCTATGCGCAGCTTTTCTCGTCAAGCAGTAAAAGTCGAGAGTGTATATGACAAGACAAGAAATCTATATAATATATATTATAATGCAAACGTTACTTTATAACTACGAGCAGCCTACTACCGCGATGCTATTTTTCTGCGGCCGACACTTATTACAACGAGCCGCAACCTGTTGTGCTGGATGCTACAGCTGCTTTATGTAATCAGCAATAAAGCAGCGATCGACAGACGGTCATGCATTCGACCTTTTCCTGTCTATAATTGCCTTTTGTCTATAAAACGCTCTCTGACGTCTGGCGATAAAGAAAAAAGTCCGCAAGCTGCGCAGACACGATATCGACTTTTTCAACGGTGTCCTCGCAGCAGCTTTTTGCCGATTGGCTAACGCGTCTCTGATCAACAACGAAAAAACAAACCGAGACACACCGTTTCGATTTACATTCAACGAGTATACGGCGGGCCATCTCAGCCTCGAAAAATTAATTCCACGCCGATGGCCTGCAAAAATTTCAATCAAACATGCCAAAACGTACAATTCGCGCGCGTTACGAAAGATCCTTCGCTTATGCAAAAATGTCAAGCGCGCGACTATACAGCGCAGTCGAAAAAAGCGCACAAGGCCGCAGCAGCAGGAGCGAATTAATTTTTGCCCGTGATGGCGCCGTCAGGCGAAGAATACTCGCGGCTTATTACAGGTTGGCGTCGTCGTGTGCAGCGCGGCAGCAGATTAGCAGCTGATGAAAAGGTGGAGCGAGAGAGATGACGTTTTAAGTGCTCGGGCGAGCGAAATTGTACGACGATAAGCTCTTCTATATACCCATATATACCAGCAAGCCCTCGAAGAAGAAGAAAAGTCTGCGCCGCGATTTTCATCTAGTACACGCGTAGAGAAGAAGAGGCGCGCATCGTCAGGTAGAAGAAGAGAAGCTCATGGGTGTACATTCTTTTCGCTCCTTTTAATCCCTCGTGCGCTGCAGGCGCGCCGCTGCGATAAGTGACCTATTGATTTTGACCCTCGGCGGCCGCTGCTGCTGCTGCACGGCCGTATAATGATTGCGCTCGCCAATGAAACGTGAATATGAGGCGATATTATTCGATAATTCGATACACGCTCGCCTCCCTCTCTCTGCGCTCCCGAGGCCCCGAGTGTGCAAGAGAGAGAGAGAGAAAGAGGCTATTTTTAGCCGGCTCCTTGAGTGGCTTTCCACGATGTTTAATGGGATCTTTCTGTAATTTGTCTGCGAACAGGGGATTTAATTGCGGTATTTACGCGATAAACACGAGTACGGGCACTTCTCTCTTTCTCTGCTGCAGCTATTTTTTTCGAGCGCGAAAAAAACGACTGGACGAAGGAGAGGAGAGGAGGAACGAGTATAATGGCGAAGGTCGTTCCGCAAAATATGTAACGTACATATATAAGGCGGCTTTGTAAGCACACGGGCTGCGGCCAATTTGTACGGCGTTGTCTTTAATGTTCGCTGATTTTCGAGAGCGCGCGTGCCTGCGCTTACAGCTTATATACTACTATATACAGAATGTTATAAGCTACTGCGCATGTCAACGAGCCGCCGATTTATGACGGGCAGCGCGTGTATACGCGGGAAATAACAAGACGCGGTGTATCATAACAAGCGCGCTATGATGTCAGCCTATAATAGGAGCTAATTATTTTTTCTACTACATCTGCTGAATCAAAATCTTGAGATTTTCTGTGCGGGACGATCGTGTAATTGAATTAATTACGCAAGAAAAAGTTGAAAAGGTAATTTGATTTTTTCTCGCAGCAGGAAGTGACTGGTCGAATCGAAAATTGAGCATGTCAATTTTTCCCACGCGCGCGATGTAATGGAGAGCCGAAAAATCAAAACATCGAATTAAACTTTTTTAGGAAGCCAGCTGATATAGACAAATGTCGTATTCTCTCGACATTCCGCGCGTTCTCACAGCTTAAATTTTCCCAACACACGCGATATGTTATTGTGTTCGATCTTTCGCCGAGCGAAACTATATTATATACCCGGCGTGTACGTAATAAGCACTTCTGGCATAATATGTATCGCCAAAAAATCACTCGGCCAATTACTCGCGGGCAAGTTTTTAACACACACTTGCAGCTACGTGTGTACGTCCAGCGGCAACCTTCGCCGCATCTGTTTAATCGCAAATCCTTATACACCCATAAATTACGCGTTTCCCACACGCAAACAACAACGACTCGCTGCAGCAGCAGCAAGGTAAAGCAGCTGTACGATACAAAGTATCGCGCGCGCGCAAGAGCGGCGGCAGGAGATATATAAGTGGACGCCCAGAGCGTTTTACGAACTGAAATAAAGCCTTTTTTCCACGCGCAGGCGAAAAGACTCGTAAAATCAACGATATCGCCCGGCTTTACAGCTTTCGGGACAAGACTACACGCGAAACGCTATTATAACGTATATACACACGCGGATCATAACGACATTCTCTCTCTTGTCCAGGCTCAATCGTCGCTCTCGATCTTTACGAGCGCGCGCGCGCGCATATTTTTCTCTAATGCAGATCGAGCGTGAAAAAAAAGTCCACCTATATACATGCATAGGGGTATTATTATATCAGTCATAAAGAGGCTTTTTTCTATAAACCGTATTTCTCTCGTAATCAACTCTCGCTATCGGCGACCGGTCGAGAGTTTCGCTCTTTAACGCTTGACAGTATGCGCGTGCGCATTGCGCAACTCATTACGGCGCTGCGCGAGGCGGCCGGTTAAGGCCGTAATCTACTTATCTCTCGCGACTCTCACTACTGCCGGCGAGTGTGTATAACCTTCCCTTTCACGCGCCGGCCGCTGCAACGACACCGTCGCCGCGCTGCAGCGTCATTATCTCACCTGCGCACCCCGGCACACACTGTACTGGAGTCTCGATGAATGTGTAGGTGTTATGCTCGCCTCGGGACACGCGCGAATACTGTCGCGTTCGATATTTCGCGATATTGCTCCTGGGCCCCTTTTTGTGTATTACGAGTAGCCTTTGTCGGCTCTCCGGTTACGAGAGACGCGATCGTAATAACTGGAGCAAGGATCTTTTTACCGATCGACGATTTCGATTGGCTTATATTGCGCGCTTGCTTTGTCCTGGCCGAGTAAGTAGCTTCTGGCTACCGGTACCTCGATCGATCGTGTAATAATACACAGTGATAGATTATTTTTCGATAAACGATGAACTCGATATATTCGGCTGTTTATTCGAGAGAGGTATACGTGTTTTCGCATACAAAATAGGAATAAATTATCGCTCTGTCTGAATTGTGGAAGCACAATTAATCACGCGAAAGTATACGTACATATCCCCGATATGAAAACCCGCGCCCAAAATGAAAGTGAATAAAGCCTCGAAGCGAGGCGCTCGATCGGAATGTCCCTTTTTTGCCGGTATACACGCGCGCGGCTCGTTGCCGAGAGAAAAATAGTTTATGTAATGAGCTGACGTGCGCGCGCACGGGGAGATACAGCATAAAACTCTGTGCAGTACTCGTGCTCGAGGATGCGCTTTCTTACATTATTATATACAGGGGGGCTCGCGTGTGTGCGCTCAAGTTTTACGAGGATCGATGCCATATTAATTGAATAAATAAGGATACGCTACGAGCCTTGGAGCTTATAAAATTAATATTATGCACAATGGATCGAATTGAGAGATAAGACTGCACATTTTCCGCGTAAAGTATCAACGTAATTATAATAGAGAGCCAGGCTGGATTTACGACGCTTCGCCTCATTTTCGCCTATAAATTATCCCTCGTTGAGTAGCCCCCGATATCGAGAGAGATGAAATGTAAATTGTGCAATGCGGGACCTATAGTCAGTGTGTGTAACAGGTTGAGATTATAAGCGTGTGAAGCGCCGGGTTTTAATTAACCAGCGAACTTGCACACCGCGCGTTATAAATTATCGAGAACGCGAACAATCGATTCGCACATAAAAGGAAATTTAATATGTCCATTCACGCACCCGGGCGATAAATCGAAGAAAGCCATATATGCCTGATGCGGGATTTGTTTCACATCGGTGTGTATACCTATTATAGCTCCAGGCGCACGAAATTCGCGCATGCGCGGATAATTTATATTTGCGAGATTATAGGGACACACCGCACACGGCGTTGGACCATAATGAGAAAGTCGCGGGGGCTTTCCATTTGCGAGTGCGAGAGAAATTTTATTGTTAAACACTTTCCTCTCGTCTTATATGGATAAGTGAAAAGAGCGAGTGCACGGCGATTTATGCTGCTCTCCAAAACACAATCTCGGCCTTTTCATCGACAATTGAAAATCCACAGGTCGCCCTCGACGATCCAAAACAAACGAAAACGAGCTCAGCATCAGAATTCGTAGGTTCGAGGCAAACATCCCGGCTGCTGCCTTCAGTTTTCGCATATATATCAGAAAAGGCTTTGTTGAAGCAGCAGCAGCAGCTGCATTGTCGGCGTTGAACTCTCCTCTATCGCGGCCGTGTTGGTGCGTGGTGCGCGATTCGGTCGAACGAGCGCGGGTATATAGCGAACGGCCTTGCGGCCACGCTATTTTCTATTCCTCTCTCGACTCTCTGAAACGCAAATTTCTTGCACAACGCCCGATCCTTCCTCTCTCTCCCCGCGCGCTTATCCGATGCTTCCTTTGCGCGCCTTGTTTTTTTTTCTCTCCTTCGGCTGTACTATACTGCTTCCATATACCGCAGCAGCTTCTTGTGTGTTTTTGATTGTATAAAAAGATTGGTTTATCATTTTAATTTGAAAAAAGCGAAAAAAAAAATGTACGAAATCGAATATATATATATAAAGAGTAGGAGTCTAGGCCCCCTTTGGCGTGTGTAATTGCGCCGCGCGCGCGCTCGCGGCTTTTGTTCATTGTTAATTGAAAATTTATCGCGTACGCAGCGGCGTTTCCCACGTTTCGGGCTGCGCGAGCAAGTTGGGAATACTCGGGGCCCGTTTCGGTCGATCGCAAAATTATCCATTGTTACCGCTGAAATTATTGTGGCGGGCCTCATAATGCGTTCGCGAAATAATCGCGAGAAAATCATTCGCCGGTGGGGGTGGGGACTCTCTTTTCGTCTATATATGTATACTGCACGTAGGTATATGTGTGCACATACAGAGAAGAGTGTATATATAACGACTTACGTCACGAGCTGCGCCGCGGACTCAATAGCGGTTTTCAACCTCTGTCTGTGGATTCTAGTATATAGCTACTAATATTGTCTCTATTATGTGCGGCTTACACTCGGGAGACTCACCTGAAAGCAAAAAGAAGAGAGGGATCATTAGCTTTTCAATTTCAAACGGCCAATTATCGGGGGGAATGAAACTTACGTACAATAACGCATTCATCTCTCGCTTCGGATAATAGTGATAAGTGATAAAAACTCGGGGGGCTTTATTTCGTTTGTGGGTTTTGTATTATACTTTTGCTACAAGAGGTATTCGATACAGCTGCTCTCGATGGGAACGGATCGTGCGTTTTGTATACGGGTGATATGTTCGTATACGACGTATAAATTATAGAAAGGCGTTAATTTTTACAAGCGTGCGCAATATACGCGTAAATTGTATAAATATAGAACGGCGATCAGTATGCAAAAATATGCGAATTATGAATTAGTCGATTCATTGAGCACACAAATAGTAGGTATACATGTATATACACGAGAGCAGTGCAGCCGCAGGAGCCGGCATAACGGCTTCCCGGCTCTCGAAATTAAGTAATAAGAATCCGATCAGCTGCGTCGATAGCATTATCTTCTAATTGCAAATAAACAGTTTTATTGTGCGAGCGATTGTGTAAGCGGCGTATATAGCTGCATGCGCTGACATAATGCGGCAATTTAAATTCAGATGTACAAAGAGCGAGTTGCACGCGCGAAAGTCGTAAAAAAGCTCTCGTCCCTCTCTCTCTCTGCAGTCTGAGAAAATAAAAATTTAAATATAAAATGCTCTCACTACTGCAGTGCTAGCCTCGAATCTGATCCCGTGTACCACATATACATTCTAATGAGACTAGAGCTAGTCGGTACATAGGTATATAGCTATATGCGCGCGCAGGTGCACTTTTTCTCTCTGTCTGTCTGCCGCCCCTTCCTTTTTTTCCTTCTAGTTCGCGAAATTAATTGTGCAACGCATTTTAATTCCTGCTCAGAGCCGCGCAGCTTATCGAAGTGCATCGACCCGGCTCTCTGATACAACGACGCAAAACAGGACAGTGTGCAGCGCGCGCCGCCTCTATGCGCGCGAAGAAACGGCTATTGTGAATGCGCGCTCTCGATTTTATCACGGGGACGTAAAGAAATCGACTGGAGATTAGTATCGCGCGCTGCTGCTGCTGCTGCTGCTGCACCGACCGCTCCACCGCGGAGAGGAGAGAAGAATGAAAGAGAGACAAATATATTTATTAAGAGACGAGGAAAGGAGAGGCAGAGAAAGAGGGAGAGAGAGTTATGCGAATTAGGGGGGGGGGAATAAGAGAGACATAAAGAACGAGAGGAGGAAGGGCAGTATGAATGAGAGGAAAAGCGGCTGCTGAGCTTTTTACGGCCGTTTGTGCGCGCTGCATTCAATTCGGTTCTAATAATGCTAATTGAGCCTCTAATTTACCTTTCTATTTTTCGTTAGCGTCTATTCACGAGTATGCGTTTCTTTTTCTAATCTATAGATAGGTATACTATTATCGTGGTTTAGAAATCGAAAATTATTGTTTTTTATTTTCATATATATTAAATAATGCGTGCCACGTGTCTTAGTGTACACAGCGAATGAAGCAGAACGATATAGAAATGGACAAAAGAAAAGAAACAGGATAGCGACAATTAGCGGCCACCTCTGGAGCTCGTAAACGGCAATAGCCCTACACACAGCCTGAACAAGGAAAAATCGTAAAATACACGCGGCGTTGAGAAATCTCTGCCGATGCTATTATTTGTGTTAGCCGGCGATAAGTTAATGAGGGCTCTGCTGCGCAAAGTATGAATTTTTCACGCGCGCTCGTTTTTCATTCCGGAATATGTAGTGCTCTTACACACCGCCAGCGAGTGGGTGTCGACTCTCGGCGTCGCGACAGCGAAAATTGATATTTATTAAAGATGAGCGTATAGAAGTCCATTTTCGCTTATGTCACGCGAGTTTGGAATCGGATTTGACGAGCGTGCATATAAATATATACACGAATTAATAAAACGCCTTTACGTCGCCAGAGTGGGCGAGCGAGTCTCGCACAATAAAAGCTTGCAGGAGGACTTGAAAGAATTCGTATTTGTGCGTACGCGTGTGTACCCGATCGTTTAGATTCAAAGCGACCGGCTAATGCTTCTCTAATGGGGCGAAAAAAAAATTTATGTCGCGGCTCGTTTTCACCTCTGCGGGAGTATAGCATAGCTTATAATACACCGCTTTCGATGCTGACGGCGCTTTGCGATTCCGGAGATCTTTATATACATGCTTCTCCATCAGCGCCTGGAAAAATCGAATTGAGATGTGTATGTGTGTGTGCGGATGGTTACGCAAAATTGCGCGGTATCAATTACCGAACAAACAAATTTGCTCGGCTGCAAAAAATGATTAAAGGAGCATCGAATAAGCGCCGCCGCTTTCCTGCCCGCGTGTTTTACGTAAGGAAATAGCGAAATTCTTAATAATGAGAAGGTGTGCGCATGAAGAAAGTGAGAGTATGTAATTAGACGTTCGAACTTCCGCATTTTTATACACAAAGCTGCATCGGAGAAAATTAAGCAATCCAAGCTTATACTTGTCAGTGCGCGGTGTGGATCGAGAGATAGGCAGAAATCCATATAATTTGCCCGCGCTCAGCTGTAATGGCTAAATAATTGTTAGATCTGAATTCGGGGTACACGCGGCGATGCGCATCAATCACTAGAAAGTTAATTCTTTTCTTGCATATCTCTCTGAAATTCATCACGAGAGCGCGAGCACTTGTTCGTATCGCTTATACGTATTATGCACACACAGCAGCAGCAGCAGCAGCGAGAGAGGTGTGTAATTATTTCGGAATCATACTTAAAGCGAGATTATTCAAGTTGTACATAGAGGAACTTGTTTGCGCTTGCATCGATCGAAATAAAGTCACAAAGCGTATCCCGTATATATGAGCATATACTGCATTCCCTCGGCTGCCTCAACAATTAGGACATTTAGCTGTAATCGATCAGTGAGAGTCAGACCGAGAGGAGAGCATCATCTTCCCTAACAAGGCTGATGCACACACACACAATCTCAGCTCGGGGAAAACAATTAAAAGAAAAGGATAAGGCGCATCAAGTGCACAATATGAAGAAGTAAAATTTCTGTGTAATTGCGGCGGCGGCGGCGATAATCTCCGCGGCGGGAAAGTCTCTTGCGAATGATTGTATTCCACTGTACACACTGGAGTAGCAGTGGACAATTATAAAATGCCAATACGCGATTAAAGAGCGCGCGCGCGCCTCTTTGGCGGCTACTGCAGTCGGGAGCGAAGGAGAAGAGAGAGAGAGAGAGAGGAGGAGCGGAAAAGCCGCTGCAGTGACAGGCATTGTTAATTGGCAGGCTCTCCAGATGGCAATTAAGATTAATAACGAGCGATCGCCGCTTGCGCGAGTGTCGCCGCCGGTATTATATCTAGATATACGCGGGGACCTGTATAACCCTCTCGAGATCTAGATACAGCTATATACGTGCTCGCGAGAAACGTATACGCGTGTGTGTCTGTTTGTTATCATCTGTTTTGCCGGAGATGTAGATACAGAGAAAGAGAGACGTTCCCGCAGATTCGGAAAAATCTTTAAACAACAATATCTCTCTGCGGCGAGCGACTGATAACGGTGCATCAGTTCTGATGTTTACGACGCGTATGCATATATATATGTATAGGCATATGTAAAATCTAATCTCGGCATTCCTCGCTCGAGAGATACCTACTCGGCCGAGGAGGAAAAGAAAAGGAAATCGATAGTTGTATCTTGTAGCCGATAGATATACGCGCATAGTCCACATATAATAGCATCGGCCGAGAGAGAGAGAGAGAGAGAGAGAGGGCCGCCTTTGCCGGCGGTATATGCGCGCTCGAGTCGCCGCGTCCTCTGCGTTATAGAGTCGCCGTTCTGTAACATCGGCATAGTAGTCGTTCGGCTGATATAATAATATCGTGCGCGCCTCCTTATCTTAATGAAGCGACGAGGAGGACGACGACGAGGCTCTCTCTCTCTTGGACTGCATAAGCTTCCGAACTAGCTGCTGCTGCGGCTTCCTTTTTTGCGTCGCTCTCTTCCTTCCCGCTCGTTAGACCAGGTTAATTTTCAATTGCCGATAGTAGCAGCCGCCGAGGAGATGATCTTGAGCAAGAGAGCTGCGCGCAGTATCTTTATCGCCGGGAGAGTACTTTATACAGTACAGGTCCCTTACCCTACATATACAGCTCCTGGCGCGCTTCTATAGAGTTGGAGAGAAATTTTAATAGCTCCGCCGGCATTGAATTTAAATGCGCGATTCGGAGATCGATACCAGAGCCAACTACTACCACCACTACTGCGACGTCGTGCGGTGCTACATAGCGCTCTCGGGTATAAATATAATGCGCCAGCTGGATTAGGACAGTCGTGAGAGAAATGTTAGGAACGCAATGGGGGCATGCGAATGATCTGAATTTTATTGATTCGCCAGATTGCGCTGATATCTTAATTGATTGTCCCGAGTGAGAGAGATATATTGTCTTGTGTCGAGAAAATTCAGATAAAAATCTCTGCGGCGATATAAACTTTATGGCGCGCAGCCTCGAGAGTAATCCCGATTATGAATTTCGGGATACTCGTACATAAATCGTTGCCGCGGCAAAAAAATCCCGGAGATCCGTGATCCTTGAAAATACATTAAGGCGAAAAAGAGAGCAGGAGGAGCACTCATTATCATGCATATCCACAATATATCGATTCATCCTTTCTCGATCTCTCCTCCCCGTTGCCGATTTTTTTCTCGCATCGACGAGCGCGCGCCAAAGTCGATCGAACGGCCTTGCCGCGAGATGCTTAATTATTCACGCGCCCGGCTTTGAGCCGGTCTCTCGGGCGCATGCGCGTGTGTGTGTGTGTGTCCGGCAGCGCCGCTTGTATACCGGTTTATTATGCCGATCTCTCGCGTTTTATTGCGCTGCATCGAAAGTCGCGCAGAGCGACGGCCTTGCCTTGTCGCATTCCGTCCTCCCCTCGCTTCCTCCTTCGCGGCTTTTATTGTCCGCTCTCTCTCTCTCTCTGCTGCACGCGCTTTATTATTATAGGCGCGCTTTTTTTCCCCTTTCGGATATCCCCTTTCGTTTTTGCTGCGTGTACGTGTAGCACGGAGATTTTTTTTTTTTCGTGCAACTTGCGACCGCTTCATTGTGCGCGTAAGCTGCCGATATATAGACTGGAACCCGTTGCGCTTATTAAATAATCATGCAAATTTTTTTATGCAACCGCTGCAGCTCGTTCTGCACTCGCTCGCTCTCGCGCGTTTATGTCTGTGTCTGTTTGTACGAGCTGTCGTTATTATTATATAGCTCTGCGACTATATAGAGATAATATTCGAGAGGGAAAAGTAGGATATAGTACACGTTCTCGGACTGCTCGCGGTGCACGCGCAGTAGTATAAATCGGGTGCAATATTTTAATTGTAATTTATGCACTCAGCTTTTTTGTGAGATTATAAATGGAATATTGCAAGAGGCGATACATAAGATGCAAGATTTATAGGCTCGATTCCTTCGTGGAAGCTTGTAAAAGCAACGAGGAATTTATCGTGACAGTTTTCCTATCTCACTCCAATATTCCATTAGTAATTACACGTGAATCGAAGGAAAAAAGACGGTCGATAATTGCAGTCTGCCTCTCATTACAACGCGCAATAAACAATAAGTTTATGTATCTAAATTGATTTTACTCCGCGAATGAGCCAAGTACATAACATACTGTTATCCCGGAGACTCGTAAAGCTCGGCGGTCAATACGTCGCGATTAAAAATTAGACTAAACATCTCGAGCGCGGTGTACAAGGGGGAAAAAGCTCGACGATTTATATACCCCATAGCCTATCCCGGTAAAAATCCTCAAAGTAGGTATATGCATTCCAGTCCGCGAGAAATCAGCCAACAGACTCAGCATAGCGAGATCGAAGTTCCGCAAGTCTGAGGACCGTTTGAATGCATAATTCATACGTACCAACTCGAATGGACCGAGGAGAAGGAGAGAGAGAACGCGGGACGGATGCAAAGCGATGCGGAAGACGATATCGGCAGATTCTTGACACAGTGCTGTACGGGAATTTTCAAGGATATACGCGCGCGCACGCGTTGCGAGAGAGCGAACCACCTGTTGCACACTAAGCGCTGCAGAGTTCACGGGGAGAAAAAAACGGATAGTGCATGTATGGAGCTCTGTTTACAATTTTAAATTCAAAACTTATCGCGGCGGCTTTTATATGAAATGCCGGCGGGCTAACGGCTCAGCTGTTGCGGAGATAACAATGCCAGATAACCAGGGGGCTTCTTCGCTTGTGCCAAACGGTTGCTTTATTCAGATTTTTCACTATAATATTTTTAATATCAAGTGATGATAACTTTAATTCTAAGCATTTTACAAAGAAAGTCGAGGCAAACAGTTGTAGATCTTGAGAAAATGTAACTTTTTTCAATTGACACCTGAACGGGAACATGCTTTTACATCAAGTTAAATCAAAATTTTTGAAAATATATCATTTAAAATGCAAACATTTCCAACTGCTTTGTGCGCGACTTGAAATGCACGATCTCCTACCCTACTTTCACGCATAAAAAAGGCCCTTTCATGCCCTCGTTGGAAAAAACACGGGAATAAAAGCTTGGGCTGAGGTGTTCTGAACACCTCACCCACGCTTGACATAGCTCGTTTTCTCCCCTTGTTGCACAATGTACTATTTTACATAAAAACAGTGGTTTTTCATAGAAAGCATGATTAATTTCGTTAGGTTAAAACTTCAATCAATCTAAGTTTATTCACTACGCGCTCGTTATGATCTCCTGCAATTAATATTTTTCACGTACACGAATAATCCGCAGAATTAAGCCGCCATTAAATTTTACCGCATATTTGCCTCTGGCGCTTGAAATAGCGTAGGTTTCGCAAAGAGCCGCTGAAAGGTGTTGGATCGGCAGCGTTTCTCAAATTATTTTATAACACCCTCCGTATAAAGTGTGTTTATACACACCAGGTGAAAAAGACACGTGTGTGTGTGTAAGGATAGAAAGGATTTGCAGCAAACATGCGAGTATATATAGGTACACGACTGCTAAGCCCGATACCTGCCAATGTCGCACGTCCGCTCGGCGAAGATTTGCGATCGAGATTAGCCTCGAGAGCTGAATTAATAGAAAGCCCCCCCAAAGTTGCGCAAGCAGCCAAGTATATATCGCGCTCTGCGCTAATATCCGCGCGAGACTAACCGCGGAGATTCCTGATTAGGCGCCGCCGAAGCTTAAGAAAGCGAGACTAATCCGGTGACGCGTGTAAAGTTCGTACCACCTGATTCCGGTGAGCGCGTGTATACGAGAACCTTTTTTGTAATTATTTTGGAATGATTTCTTCTTCTCGGATGATTTGATCGATTGTATATGTATTATCTCGAGACCGACATCTAAATTAAAAACTGACACAAATCTCTTCATTAGGAATTTCGTCGAAAGTCAAAAGAGCTGCGGGCGAACGGCCGTCTCGTTACGAGATGTTTGTGAAAAATCACGGAGAAATGAAATTTCACCGGAGCCTGAGAACTCTGTCACTTTTTTTTCCGCAGCCATGAGTATTACACGAGGATAATTTCGTTCAGAAAATTATTTTATGTAACACGCGCGAATATCGCGCTCGAACAATGAGGCAGCAGCTTTGTTCGCGTAAAAGGAATTGCAGAGCCGATCTCGCGTTGCCGGGAACGGGCAAATTATGTCACTGCACTGTAGTAGGATATTTTTCCCGCGAGATATACACACGCGGTTATCCAAGAAAAGAGGAAATAATATCGAAATAAAGCACAGCGGGCATTAGACAAATAAAAAATGCCTAATTAGCATATTCTGTGTAATATTCCTTTGTTTGCGCGGAACAAACCTGACTTCGCGGAAGTCTTACGTGTATATGCGGCGGCGGCGGCGTCGGCCGATAGAAAGTACACTTCACACGTGGATTTCACACCGTAAACCGGCCAATTTAATGCGGCCCTAACAATGAGAGAAGCTGGCGCACGACTTACACACCAAAGTCATATATACGTAGATCCCGGACAAGGATTGATAAATTCCTTGGCAAAAGAGCCTCTCGGCACTTTCTTCCTCTTCCCTCGCGCGCGGATTAATTATTTTTCCTCCTCGTTGGCACGCGTATGTATATACATGCATAGCAGAGCGCAAACCTTTTCCGCACTTTCACCCGCCGCCGCGCTCACGCGTCCATTGTATGACTCGTGATCTCTGCGCGGCAGGTGCTATACAATCGAGGAGGACGTTAATGATGGCTCTTTAACCGCTTTCTTATTTCCGCTTGAATACTGAGTTCGCGTTTAACCTAATCCTCAAAAAATTATTCATTCCATGCATATACAATCGTAAAGCATGCATAATCGTGGCATCGACGCGCCGGCTAATATCCAGATAACTCCAGTGAAGAAAGCCGCATAAAAAGTAAGCTTCCGTTATTTATCGACTCGGCTGCGAGAGAGCGCGGCTCGTCCGCCGTAAAACGCAGCGGCACTCGCGAATCCACTCTTCCTTTCGAATTCACTCTCGCCTCTCTCTCGCCGCTGACGCGCTGCCGCGAGCTGATATCGCGAGGTGCGATACGCTTCTCTCCTTTATATCATTACCTTCGGGGCATATCGCGCAAAAATTAATTGCGCGAGCGAGCTGAGAGCGCCGTTTCAATTCCTGTATATATAGGTGCGTATACACCTCGGCAGCTCGTCGGTTCATTCACGCTCGCGAGCGTGAATGAACCGACGCAATTACGCGCGTATGTGGAGCGCTGCACACGCTTTTATAGATGAAAAGTCGCTGCTTCACGCGGGAGAACTCGACTCCGTGGGGCTGAGAGACGCTGTTCCAATTACTGGACGTTTTGATTTATTTCAGCTTGTAATTGAGTTAGTGTTTTATAAGTGATATAAATAAACGTTTTTCAGCTTCGGTAGAATAAGCTACTCTTCGTTTTTCGCCTGCGGAAAGAATTAACGCTCGCTTGATTGTTTTTCATTCCCGGAATATCGTTGTATGCAAATTGGAATATATTGAGCGAGAGTAATTTTTCTGCTGCAAACGCTGTACACGCGCGTAAATTACGGCTCTCAAAAGTTGGTCTTTACAAGCCGCGCAAATTAAATAATATATACGTCAGGAGTCGGAGCGTTAACCTTACGAGCGCAGAGGTCTTTTTGATGGCTGAGTGATTGAATGGGAATGTTTTGTTGCGGTCGCGTTGGATGTATAGCCTTGAATTGTTTGACAATATATAAGCAGTTGCACAAGAGCCCGGAGAAATGCGTATGTAATTGTTCTGCGGCAAGAGCGGATAATAGAAATCGAAACTTTTGAAGACTGCATTTATCTTTCGGACTTCGGGACAATGTTATCGGCAATGCTTATCGGCGCAAGCGGGAAAAATAGCGTTTTTCCACTCGGCCTTTACTCGCCTTTCAATTAATATTTCATAAGCTCGCTTTTCGCGTATGCTGATTTAGATCCGATCGACAAATTCGTTATGGTTTTGAATAAAAATGATTAGTTTTTATCCGGTATATTTTTGTTTGTTTACTGGGCGATAAGATAAGCGAGAAAAATAGGAGAAAACGAGAGTTTGTATTATTGTGCGCGACGTAATGAATCGAGTTGAGAAAAATAAAAGTGAACATTCTGTATAGCCGTGAAATTTATGATAATCTCTGACGACCCGGTTCTAAGATTTACTGGAACCCGGTTTATGTAAATCACGATAATCGTCGACTACCGTGAATTTCACGCTGATTTTTAACGGTCAATTCTCGAAGCGTGCATTCTAATGCAAGTAGCGGTGCATTCATTCATCTTGCTTTATTATCGCCGTCAGAGTAATACTTTCGAATTAGTCCAAGTGCACGGGGCTGCGTTATATAAATACCATTTCTTTTTTTATTTACAGATGTGTTATTGAGCTTCATTATTGTCGAAACGAATGCAACTCGTTAATCAATCAAAGGGTATTTGTAATTATATACGAGGAAAGCGTATTATACATATCTATTGTCTTATACCAAGAATAAATCTAATCCTCTGACCGATACCCGTCGTAAATCCTGCGTCATGAAACCTTTCCTAGCCAAAGTGATGGCTGCGGTCATTGCCATAACATACAATCGCCAAAGCTTTGCGTACATGACAAATTCTGCGGTTAGTCACTATATAAGTGGCAGAGCCATGAAAATATTGTCTGAATTTCCATGAATAAGCAAAGCTCCATTGGGACCCTGCATATCTCCGAGATAAGATGACGTGTTGGTTTAGTCGATACACAAAAGTTGTGTACGGTTCTTAGAGGTATATAAGGCAGGGCAGATTGTTAGTCTCAACTTGTCAGTCAGAAGGAGTCGACGCAGTGACTTCATTCGGTGTCCGAGCACTACGCCAACTGAATATTTCAAACTTGACGCGCCAGCTGAATGAAGAAGTGTTGTGTCCACCACAAAGGTTCTCTACTGATCGGAAACATGGCTTTGTCATCGATCACGCTTCTCGCGATCATACTAACGACTACTTTTATCGATGGTGAGTAAAAAAAAATATTCCCTCTTGTATCTCAATAATAAAATTGCCACGAATTTTTAGTCAGTGCGGAAGCTATCAGAGGTGGCAAGCCGCAACTGCCGCACTCGTACGAGGTGTCCATAAAGTTCGCGAATCGGCACTTCTGCAACGGAGCGATCATCACTCCACGACACATCTTGACGGCGGCTCACTGCTTTTACCAGAACGGCGTCAAGTATCCTGCCCCCATGTACAAGTACATGTCGGTTGTCAGCGGGTCCAACTCGAGTCTGTCGGAGGGCGGAAATAGCCACGGAATCAAGAACGTTACCACGCACGAGGAACTGAGTAGCGAAATCAAGGATTTTTGGATCAGCGACATCGCAGTGGTGACCGTGAGTAGTATACTGAAATATCGAGTTTTGAAAATTAGCGCCGCAATAGTAATTTTGATTTTCATTTGCGCGCAGCTCGAGTCGGAAATAGTGTTCGCAGACCTAGAGCGCTCGATCGAAATGAGCAACGTCGACGCGAGCAAAAGCGTCAGAGCACAAATGAGCATCTGGACGACGCCGACGGATTACCTGCAGACCGTTGAAGTGTACTTGATATCGCACAGCAAATGCGCGGAAAAACTCAAGGAAAAATACCTGGGCGAGCACGACAGCAAGATCTGCGGATACACGAGGACGGGACGTGGCCTCTGTCTGGTATAATCATCGCGAGAGTTCTATGATTACTATTTTATGCAGCTGCTTTGGAAATTAATTTTCTCTGATATTTTCAGAACAACGCCGGCAGTCCTCTCGTGCAGAATGGAAAGATCATTGGAGTCGCGTCCGCCAGCGAAGGCTGCATAAATGGCAATCCAGACGTCTACACCAACGTCTACAGGAATATGGGTTTCATCGTCGAGGCCGTCTCGCAAAATCGAATTTACCTGTAACGCGTTTTCTCAAATTCGACGCAATAAAATTCAATCACGAATGAACAATTACTAATTACATTACCACAGCCCTACAGCGATCGTTTGTATAAAAAGGCAACCGCGCGCGACATCGCGTGTATTATGCAAGTGCGCGCGCGCGCGCTGCGAAGCTACGGCGTATCAAATATATAATAGCGAATCGGTGTCAAGCTGCGAGGCCGCGCGGCATCGATCATGCGGAACGGGCACACGGGTGATTTTATATCCTGCACGTGTGTGTGTGCGCTCTAGCAAGGACCTTTTACAAGCGATTTATGTATATACCCGATGTGGTTTCCTTTTTGCCGGTGTCGTGTGCGCGGGGAAATTGACGCCGATTTTTCAAGCGTTCGTTTCTAATAAATAAGAGGTCGCTCGCGCAAAGTGAAAGACGGCGAGATAAATTTTTCCAACTTTTATGCAATAAACGATTCCGGTACATACGTGCAGTTCTCGAAATATTTGTCCAAATAAAAGCCATCTCGCATCGAGAACTGCACCGCGCGCGAGGAATTTAATCTCGAAAGCAGCGCCACCCCATCGAAAAGCCCACAGCTCGCCCACCAGTGCACTGCACTGTTGTTGTATATACAAGTAAAAGTGGCCTGGCGCTGCTGCAGTCGCGCGGCGCGACCGGTATATCTGGACAAGCGATCGTAGCAGCAGCAGCAGCAGCACGTGCCTTTCGAAACGCGCGCAATATAGAGTCCGCATTTCGGCCGGGTTGTTTCTTTCTTTTTTTTCTCTTTTCAATCCCCGCGCGCCCGCACTCGGAGTTGCATAAAGAAATTGGGCGGCCCGCGGGGCTTTCGCAAGTGTATAGAGAGAGAGAGACTTTAATGCCCGCACTGCAGCCCCGGGGTTTCTTGTTAAACGCGGATAAACGACAATGAAAGCGCGCGAAAAAAGATTGCCGCGATATCCGATATATATATATTATGTATAGGTGTATAACGTTATCTTGTCGCCTTATAAGAACGTATTTGGTTAGATTATATATAGTTTTATCGGGCCGCGAGATAAGCGAATGTGTAATAACACTCGTTCGCTTAATGAACTTGTCCCTCGGCAAAAAGCCTCGAGCTCATTTTCAGCCGAGCGCGGATTTTGTTTTTCCGAGCGAAAATTATTAAGCTGTTTCAGAATCTCGCGGGAACGTTAAATATACAAAGTGTTATGCGCTCATCGGAATTAACGTATCTGATGTGTATAAACCCGTCAATCTCTCGTTACACGGAGAGAAGCAAAAAATCTCGACGTAATGGATCATTTTTTTTCGATTAATGAATTCAGTATGCGAGATTGTAAGCCAAGATTAAATATCGAGTTGACTCGTTGGGTCTCTCATTATATGCGCTCTGTTGTGACAGGTCCAATCTGATTGAAATATGTGTATTATACGGCCCGCGTGCGCGTTAATCCTGTATATATAGTACATCAAGTACTACTACTCGAGAGAACATAAACTAACAATCAAATTTAATGCCTCTTCAACTCGCAACAAATACGCGGCCCAATGCAAATAAGCCCGAATTAAAATAAGAAGGAATCGAGACTGATTTAAGAGCAGGATCTACTATTCACTCGCTCGCACGCTCGTAAAGGCGACGAAGGAGTACCTATATAGTCCGGAAGTCGCGCGCGCGCACTACTGTAAGGCGACAGTCCTTAAAGTACGCACCGGATTTGCATAATGAGAATTGGCTTGGCACCTCGTAAATACAAATTTACCGATTCGTAAACGAGACGACGCTATATATAAAACTGGTTGCGTATAAATAATATTGTCTCATTGGCCAAGCCGCGCGTGGAAAATTAATTTTCAGCCCGACGAGCGCATCTATATTATTTAATTACCGCTCCTAATGATTCAGTTTTGCGATGTAGGTATATATGTACAGCTATAAATTAACGGTGTGCGATCGTTTTTGCCTTTCTCAAAATAACGAGGCTCTCAACAATAGCAATTACCGCGTCGAATCGCTGGGGCCGTTATCGTCGAGGCGAAAAACCTGTTGAAATCGAACGCGTTTTCAAGTCCTTTTTCCTCTCTCTCTCACTCGCTCGCAGGTCTCTCGCATCCTATATCCATCGCGTGGAATTCTCTATACACTCTGCGTGGGAAATCGCTGCGGAGATTGCGTTCGCTTTCGATTATTTCGTCACTGCAGCGAATATTCCGCGGATGCACACATTTTGCTCGTTTCGCAGCTCTCACGCGCGCGCGCGCGCAAGAAAAGTCGTATACGCAGCGATTAAAAGCTCGCAAAAATAATAATGGCATAGTTGCAGCTCGTCGGCAGCGGGATTCGCGGAATCGGCATAAGATCGGCACTTGTGTCTCGCTGCTGCTGCAGAGATATAGAGATGCACTTTGCTGCACACATGCTGCTGCTGCTGCTGCTGATGCTGCGCAACAGAAAGGAGCTGCGCTCGGATTCCCAAGGACGGAAAAGTAGTAAAGTCATTACCGCGCGTGCGCACTGATGAGAGCGAGTCGATCTCTCTCAGTCTCTCTCCTCTCGCCTATATATAGCTCGTCATCTCTCGCAGTCTGTCTCTGCAGCCTCTCGTTCTCGTCTCTTTGTAGCGGCCGGTGTGTGTAATTGAAGGGTTCGCGCGACTCCCTCTCCTCCTCTTGTATATACATATAGGTATACACGCGCAGCTCGTGCGCGTTCTTCTTGTTACGCGCATAATTTTCTGTTTACTTAGCGTCTCTAATGGAGCTTTTGTTTTCCGCTCGCGCAAATTAATTTCATACACTGCACTCCGCGTGACCTCATACTCGCGTAGGAAAAGCACTTAGCCACCGCGCGTTCTGCGCAATGAAACGAGCAGTTTAAAATTCAAATTGCAAGAGCTGAGCAGCTGATGCACGTATATAGTATGCATTATAGCCTCGCGACGACAAATTGCTGAAGATTTGGACGTGTAGTGCGGAGATGCGCTTGATATCTTTATTTCATTAAATGATGATTTACGTGCGCTGGTGTGGAAATCGGTCCGTCAATCTCGCGTCCGCGGTAAAGATCATTACGATATATATGTGGTTATTAAAAGCTATTCAGGGAAAGCGCAGGTGCTCTTGTGCGTGATGAACGAGCGGATGATGATGGTTTTCTCATTCTGAACGCATTTTTTTACTGCCACATAATACCTTTATTATTGCGTGCGAACAAAAATGATTTGCCAAGAAAAAAATTGAACAGATTGAAACTACGTTGCACACTAAATCATTATTTTCACGAACCGAGTTATTCGCAAGTAGCATGTATAGGTATAATCCAGCAAGAATTTTCCAGGAAAATAAACAACTCGCCGCCTATCACTTAACTCTCCGCTCGCATCGGAGATCAGAGATAAAAGGAACGATCCCGCCTGATTGAAAAATCACAGCAGCCGAGGCAGCTCGGCGCAGCCTCCCCTGCGCAGGTGTCACTCCGCGGTGCGCAATTAAGCCAACCTCGTAATTATATATAGCCGACCGGCAGAAGCAGCATCGAAGGGCGTCGAAGATGTACACCCTGAGAACTTTCCAGGGTATACATCAGAGACGCGCGCGAAAAGCTCCTATCTAATTTAGCCCAGAAGGGCTGGTTCCATTAATGCGTCCCTTATATTATGTATATATACCAGCCGTAAAGCTGTAGAAGAGAGGAAGGAGTAGCCTATACTCGCCCGATTACGGAGCCATTAATCTCCCGGTGCGGATATTAATCTGCGACGGAGACTTCGTCCATTAGTCGCGCGCAGATAGCGCAAGCTCCTGCGCTTTAAATCGCATAATGCGCGCGCTATTGCCGAACTATTACAAGTGTCGCTCGGGCGAGAAGGCTCTTCTTGTAATATGCCCATATGTGTGAGAGTATCGAGTAACGCGTGTAGGTATAGGACTGCTATACGCATGTGTGGGTGAAAGGAATTCGATGAGAGCTTAGAGGATTTAGCGGAGCAGCCTTTTTTCGTCTACATTGTCGGTGCAAGAGCGCGCATGAATCGGCGAGCAGACGTTTTACAAGCCGCGTTACAACGTAATCGAACAACAATGTTATATCGTTGCTGCACTTGCGCAATCGCTGATGCAGACTTCCTTCGTGCTTTCTATGACGTTGCTTCGAATAAGCGATCGGCGTGTACATCATACCGTGTATACCGCATATAAATAAGAGTGAGGATATCGCAAGCGATTTTTTATTAACGTCTACTTTTCGCGAAAAACACATCGCACTCTTGCACAAGGACAATATGCAAGTCGGACATTTACAGCTTATAAATCGTATAATGCAGAGAGCAGCCGGTATTATGTTGAGCGCAAAATACAAGGCGATAAAAGTCCCCCTATTATTTCCTTTCATCAGCGACGCGACCGCTGCATCACAGCGACGAGTAAATCGAAGGCCGAGTTCAATCGGATTTTTTCCGCTTGACTCGCGCGGCTCTCCGCAGCGACCGCGAGTTTTCCGGGTGTCTCCTCTAGCTCGGACAATGCACCCAACACTACAGAGCCGAGCCTCGATCTAATTAGCCGCCGAAACGTCCTCGAGCGCGGCCGGCTGAGCATGAAGTCGTCCTTGGACAGCAGCATCAGCGCGCACAGAAAAACGGCGTCGCCGCGAGCGAGAGCGAGTTATCGTATAGAAAACGTGTTCAATTATCGGCTATCTACTAATGCACAGGTATACGCGCCCCCCTTTTTTTCTTCAATGGATATATGTAAGAGGGAC
This sequence comes from Cecidostiba fungosa, assembly GCA_900474305.1. Lineage (NCBI taxonomy): Eukaryota > Metazoa > Arthropoda > Insecta > Hymenoptera > Pteromalidae > Cecidostiba > Cecidostiba fungosa. The sequence continues at coordinate 81,131 of UCOJ01000228.1, read as the reverse complement.
GAGAGCGGAGAGGAAAAAGAACGGCTACTGCGATCTAATTTGAAAATCAAAGCGCAATTTCATGCTAATTTTATTATATGCCTTGCTGACGAGAGCCGCTGCTGCGGGAAATATTGTTTGCGATTTTATGCGAGTTTTATAGGCGCGATGGATATGCACTCTCGAAAAGAGGAATGTAATAACGCTTTATGGCATTGTAAAACGAGCGATTTTTTGCTGCGCGAGATATGCTGATTGTAAGTAATAGCCTAAAAGGTTTAATACTTATTCTTGTGTGTTAGCGCGATGCTACTTTGAAAAATCTTATTATTTCTCACTCGAGCTTGCCACTCGATCAGAAGCTTCAATTTTTCCATCATATTGGACACTTTAAAATTGAAAAAATCACTAAACAAAGAGGAAAAAGTTGACTCATCATCATCCCGACGCAGCTCTCCGACTCGGTGTGCCGCAAAAAGTCTGACGTATCCGCGCGCGATTTTTTACATCCTCGTAAAACACTCGCAGCCGACATAGTCGAGAATTAACTTGTCGCCATTAAATCCGCGCTAAAAAATGCAGATACGAGAATATCGCGATTTCATCATATCCGCGCAGCAACTGAGAAGAATTCCCCGAAAGATTGAAAAAAAATGGAATAAAAGACACACAATAATAATATAATGCCATTCGCGATCTCTTGTGTCCGTAATAAGTCAACAAGGTGTTAGCATTGAGCAAGCAATTACGCAACGGCCGCTTCGTGTAATCGCGAGTCGTACAGTGCGTACTACGGCTCTCCGATGAATATCGTCGGAAGGAGGAAGTCGCCGCTGCTTTATACATCCGAGGCGCGCGCCGAGCGTGAAAACATGTTGCCTTTAATTCTGATGAGGAGACTCGCTTATCACTTGCCTTTTTACGCCTCTGGTATATGTACGATAGTGTGTTTCGCACTTATTCGCGATGATCCTCGCTCGATTTATCGCGTTTCCTTTTTGGATTAACTGCTGCAGTTATTGTATTATCGTAAAAAAGTAGGAGAGATTAGGTCAGCGTCTTTTTCGTTTCGAATGGTAATTCGCACTTGAATAGAATCGTGACTAGTTTGGTTTGTCACTCGCTCAATATTCATAAGCACTTTTTGCGCATGAACGATTCTTTTTTTCCCTTCAAATAAACATATAATACTTGTACGAATTTTTCGTAAAAATGCCAACTCCGCTCGAAAAAGTAAAGTCAACAAACTCATCTATTTTCATCACTCTGCTTGGCAGAGAAAAAAAACCGACACGTTTTCGCTCAAAGCGATCGCTCTTCTTTTTCTCTCAATCCATTCCCATTCTCTCAACAAGCTTTTTTGCCGGTCGACTCGTCTCGCCGCGCGGCTCTCGGTATATAGTCGCTTGTTCTCCTTCGCGTGACGCGACAGTAGCAGCCGAACACTCGGTCTCCGATGCAGGCGAGAGAAAAATAAGTCATCGAGAGGTAGTTCAGACTACTGCCGCCCCTCTGTGTATGGGAGAAAAAAGGGGCAACTCACTATTAATTATTATTAATCGACGCAATTAATTCAGCGGCACTCGCTCGGATAAATTAAATTCGAGTAGCTCCTTTTCTACACCACGCGGATACGCACGCAAGGTCTCTGGACTTTTTACAATTATTTATGACGAGTGCCGGTCTTTACGTTACACAAAGCGTTGAATTGATTGATTTAGTATAGCGCCGTAGCTTTGCGAGTATTATTTCTTTTCGCCAGAGAGTGCGAGATACATCAGTGGCGTGAAAAGTATTGTATACAGCCTTTGGCTTGATGAGATCGTTGTTCCACAAGACGTGATTGCTTAGAACATTTACTGCTGCGCTGTCTGGAAGTGTCTGTAATTTATGCGCTGTTTGCATTTTTCCATAGTTTATTTATGTTCCGTTTGGGGGCTCGTTATTTAGCCCGAAACGCCGCGTACTGCTCGTTATCATTCCGAAAGCGCGTTTTAATTAGCACACACACACACTCTTCCCATGTAATAACCGCCTCTGATTTATTCGTAATTGAGCCTGACGGACAGGTCGCGATGCTAAAGTATATAGAAACAATTTGCCGCTGGAACGAGAAAATTTTAATGCGCCAGCTCGCATTACGCCACATTAGAAAATCGCTTGCACGCTCGCGGCATTCATCATTTCTGCAGCGCACGCGCAAACTAGTTTCGCGCTCTTAAGCTATACGCGGCCTTTTTTTTATCGTTCTTCACGCAAAAAGGAAGTGCGTGCGAATCGCCGATGAAAAGATTGTCACGCTCGACTTGCGCGCTGCGTCCTTCCAGCTGTGCGTAGAGGTTATAATGCACGTGCGCCTTTTGTACATGGATATATCGTGTATATGCAGCGAAAATGAAAGGAAAAGGCGCAAAGGTCGCGTCGCTGTGGATAACTGTAAGGCACATAAATCTACGGTCGCGCGAAGCAAAAGTGTACAACGATGAACTCGAGCGGAATGCATATGTATGCATATATAAAGTCTCCAGCGTTATTGATGAAAATCGATTCAGCGATAGGATCGCGAATAATAAATATTGTGTGTGCTCGGCTTTAATTAATACCGAATCGAGTAAAACTAATTGCGATAAGACAAGACACGATTGCTCGATACGAGGCTAGATAAGAGTATACAGAGTCTGTGTGTTAACAATCGCTCATTGTAAAATTACCGGGATTTCGTTAAAAATCACAGTGTGTGTCTTGTATATCCTATTTCAGAGCTTACATTTACATACGGCACTTCGTCACCGCGCGCAGAAAAACACACCGGCGATAATACACATTTCAAAAACGTTCGACACGTACTTTCAATACACACAATCGTAAATCTTTTCGCTGCGCGGTGTACACGCGATAATAAAGAGAGAACACTGTAGCGGCGGCCTTATGAATAATAATCCCCGCATTTTTACGCCGCGTCTCGTTACGCAACGCGATGGCTACTGTATAGTCAGGTTAAAATTCACACAGAAAAAAGAGTAGTATATATACACTCGGTCGAAGTAAATGTCAATGTTTCTCATTGCGTGATGTCGCTTCTTCCTTAATTATAGACGTGATTAAAGCGACAGTGCAGAGTGTGGTACAGCTACGTAAGCTGGCTTGCGTAATCGAGGACACCTTGACGTCGCTCGCTCGAGATATGTATACAGGGATAACTCGATACTTTAATGCGAGAAACGCATTCTGCGGACGGTCGTTACACCGGCGCGTGCAGCTGGTATCGATGTCTTTTATGCACCAGTTAGCCTTCGTGCCCTTTCGTTTCGTTTGATTTAATCGGCGAGTGCGTTGATCAGTTTGCGGTATCCCGTGTGCTCTTTTATAAATAGATGATATATATTTACGTTTCTTTTGTGTTTACACGATGAATCAGTTCGTAAATAAAGACGTTAATACGTGTACAATCGAGTCAAACTTTTATCTCCCGCGTAGAGAGTATAAATAAGATACACTCGGTAAGAGGATGATGAGAAGGGAAGCAGGGACAACTCCAACGAAAGCACACACGCAGCCAAGCAGCAGCAGCAGCAGCAGGAGTAGCAAGAGAAGAACAGCAGCAAAACAAACAAACAAGCTGGAAACAAAGCTCGCGCTCGCACAAATGAGCACAAGTGCATAAATTATGCGCGCGAAGCTCGCTCAGCGCACAGCTGGAGAGGCGGCGGCGGCGGGCGTTTCGAAAAGCCTATTCCCTCGCTCGTGCACTACTACTATACGTATATAAACACACTATACCATGTGTATACAGCTCTGCAGTGTGCACCTTGCCGCGGAGGTCGCGTGGGCGTGAACCTGACGCCTCGGCGCTGCGCAGACTCGGATGCATAGGCAGCGCTTGGGCGAGGTTATGGCAGGCCATTGTGAGCTGGCTCCGTTAAATTCTTTGCCTGATGCGTGTATGTATATATCTGTGTGCTGCGCGCATGTATCATGCATGACCCGCCCGCCCCTCTCGTTCTACGCCTTTGCGAAAAATCGAGAGCTTTTGTCTGCTGCAGCGCGGGCAGCTTTTGGCGTTTATGGAAAGTTGCGGTGGTTGTGGTTTAAACGATGTTGATGGATGCTGTGGCGAGCTGAGAGGTGGAGTTTGGATGCGCGCTTCTGGCGGTTTCTAGATACTTAGTTTTCTTTGTAGTAGATTTTTCGCGTGCAAAATTGTTCGTTAACAAAGTTACGTATGATATACTATGGTATTGTTGAAGACTGAATGTTGTATTAAGTGTTTGGTGTTGATTTTGGTGGTGAACACACCTGTTTTACGGCATTAGATTTCAATGGACTACCAAAGAGATATACAGGCATCTTCTTAAAATAATACGGCTAAGTTATAATAATATATATCTATCGTACTTTTCTCAATAAATCATTAAATTAGGTATTATTTTTTATGTCTGACATTTAGAATCACATTTTTAGGATTGTTCTCGGAGCGAGAAAAGCGAGGTAAGGGCTGGCCTCCATCGATCGGATAACGGTGCCTGAGAGGACCAACAACTAATTGTAGCACCTGAGCACACGGGTGGTAGCTATGTTTCCGTAAGAAGCCAAAGCTAGATTTACGAAAAAAATAACAGTAACAAGTCAAATTTTACTTCAAACAACGCAGGTAAATGCAAATAATTTCACAGCCTACTTCAAGACAAATTCATTCCTCTCGATCCAAGCCCGCCGACTAATCATTCTCGCGAACAGAGTGCGTATTATAAAAAAAAAACGAGCGCACAGAGAGCGTCTCAAGAGCTCTCAGGAAAAATGGCAACAGCAGGTGGGAGTACATAAGAGCTTTCGTAAGAAATGCGCGCAGCACAGACATATAGAAGCAGTAGGAGCGGGAGCAGCTCGAAAGAATAATCCATTCCCATGTTGCAGGTTATATTGTTGCGGCAATCGTGGTCATAACGTCGCAGCACCGCCCTGCGCGCGCGCGCGGCGCACGGGTTCGATCGATAAAACTTGATCGGCGATTTGTTAACGCGCGCGCTCACGCAAAGATGCAGATTGCAGAGGCGAGTCCCTCGGATATTTATGAAGCGCGGCGATTCGATTGCCTTCTTCCCGCGCGCACTCCCTCTCTCTCTCGAGAGAGAAATAAAGAGCCGCCGTACAGAGAGGAGTAGTCGAGTGGATGTTACCGCGCTTATGTAATTGACAGCTTACACGTGCGAATGCGATTTTCAATCGGTTATGTGGATTCGCGTACGTGTGTGCATCTTTCTCTCTCTTTCTCTGTGTATGTGTGGCTACGTGTTATCTCGGCCGAGATCTCTTCTTTATCGAGAGACGAGATCGAGCGTACATACGTGCAGGGGTCGAGAGCCAGTGACTTCAATATATATATATATATAGACTCTGATGCAGCAGCAGTTTTTGCCCGGGGATTGAGAGCACTGCAGTATTGACCTTTTCTAGACAGAAGAAAGATCAAAGGGAAAATATCTCCCCGAGGATTCTCGATGTTTTCCCATAATTGCGGCCTATAGGGAACGTGTCTTTTTTCCGACGCACACAGAATTTCACTCGCAGATATAATCGGATCGATATTAAAATTTATCGGCGCGTCTGACCTTGTAACGAATATAGCGAGAGACTGCGCGAAATGAGTGAAAAGGTATATTTTTTTGCAGTACACTTGGATTTTCCATTAGCATAAATATAAACATAGTTATTTAACTTTGTTCGCAGTGCAATTCTAAAAGCAGCCGCGGCCGGAGAGCGTATTGTAAACCTAGAGATAAATTACAAGTTACTGCCTATTTTCATTATTCTCAGCCTGCGCGCGCACACACACAAAAAAGGTGTGACCGTAAAAGCTGCGCTGCGAGTCCGCGGAGAAACACCGATAAAAAGAACCTCAAAGCGACACCTCAAACATTACAAAAGCCCGCGTGCAAAAATAGCGCTTAAACATTGCGAAAGCCCCATTAACAACTTCTCTTAATTATCTTTTCAAGTATAACTAATTTGCCTGCAGACGTTGCGCAATTCTATACACATACCCACAAACGCGCGATTCTTTTTTGTCAGACGCTAAACACACGCGTACATATATGTACATTTCAAATACATATATACGATTGCGAAATTGGCGCGTTCGATAATAAGATACGCGTGCGTGTATACGAGAGAGCTATAGAGCGACGCTCCGCGCGTCCTTCGGTCGATGCCGAGACTCTCATTATGCGAATGTATGCATGTATGAGGCGACCCACGGATTTTCGCCCGTGTACAAGCGCGAGCAGAGGCGCGCGTGGGCGTAGCAGTAGCGAATGCCGCGCGCGTTTTGCTGCCTTTTTCCGCGCGGAGATCCTATCTCTCTTTCTCTCTTTCTTGAGCGCGTAGTGCTGCGCTGCCGAGGTGACACTCGCAGGAAGAGGAAGTGTGCGGGTCACAGACAACGGCTTGGAAGTCTTGTTCTACTCTTTCAATGCTGAAGCCTTTTATTATATAATACATTTACTCAGAAAACCAAGTGACTTGTTGCTCGGGAAGCAATGGCCTTGTTATTTAATACATAAAGTAATTTGAAATTTGGAGCTGTATTTTTCTGTTGCAATTTAGAATATATGCTTAATTAATATGTATTGCAAAATGTTATTTAACCGAATTTTGTCATCACGTGGCTGCTCCTTGGTCAAGGAAAAGAAAAGACGCAAAAACAGAAGCACCGCATACTGTAAAAAAATCTTTTCTAGAACCACTAGGTTGAATATAAGAAATAAAGGTAGCACATAATGTCAAAGCTGTAATTTTACTACACCGATTTTTGTAGTATTCAATGCTACAACTCGAAACATTTAGTACAATTACAGCACCGGTACGTGCTACCTTTATTTTACAACCGATTTTTCACAGTACGCATTTCGCGCGTTCGAAAAACAAAATAATAACGCGTATCCAAAGTTTAATATCATATAATAAGAGATAATAATAAAATGTAAGATTTATCACTTTCGATTGCAGAACCCACTCTAAACAAGCGGTATCAAACGAAACCCATATCCGACTAACTGTAATTTTCACTCTTTTTTTCCCCGGCAAAACTTGAACACAGCAATCGAAAGTTCCTCGCAGTTCAGCACGCGCGCGCCGCGTATTTTGCAAATCGGCTTGTTTTTCGTGGCGACCTGATCTAATTTATGCCATTGTCCGGTTCTGAATTTTACGGCCCGGCGGCAGCGTAAGTCGAGTAAAGCAACGCACGGCCGACCTAAACTTAGACCGACTTCGAGAGAGACTGCCAGGCTTATGACGAAAAGCGAGTTATGGCCCGGCGCGCAACAATCATTTTTACCGACGCAAATGAAATGTCGCTCACGCGCCTATTTGAAATATGCTTCTGCGCGAGCGAGCTCTAATTGGATGCGTGATTTATTAATTCTCTTCTTTTTCCTGCCGAGAGCTCAGTTTAGCGCTTTCGGTCGCGAGTGATGATCGTGAATTTTATATGCACTGTCGCATGCAAATGAAGCTCTATATATGTACTTTTTTTTGCTGCGCTCGGTTCGTTACTTCGAGGGAGCGACGATTATTTTAAATTATAGTTATTAGTAAACAGGCTGAAGGTAAGCAGAGTCGCACGCTTGATTTCTGGGCTGAAGTATATAACTTCATATCGTGGTAAATCTAATGCTTTTGAATTACACAGTCTGCCATAATATTATGCTGGAATTTTTAATTAAGTAACTTTTTCAAGGCAGCTTTTTATTCGCAGTATTTAAAGTACTATAACACAATATACAAAAATGTAAAAGCACAATATCACAATTCATTGCACAAACTAAACTCAAACTTTCTGTACAAGAAACACACGATCCGCGTATATTGCACTGTAAGCAGACGGTAAACTATCGCAATAATTAAGAAGAACAACAGTACAGTAGGTATATTGGCCAAGTGTTGTAGACGCGCAAAAAATAATAATAAGCGCACGGCGAACGCGTGCCGGAAAAGGAGCATTTTCGAGGAGCCAACTTAATTTAGACACTGCGCTACACATATTGTACCTATACAGCGCGCGCGCGAAGAAACCGCCAAGTGTATATAAAGAGAAAAACGCTCGCGCGCGCGCACTTTTTCCAGCTCGACTTTCACATTCTCGTAATATCATAATAATTAGCGGCGTCGACGGCAGCATTGTTTTAGTTTCCCTATTAAAAGCAAACTTTTTTCTTTCCGGCACGAGACCGCTAACAAGACAGCAGCAGCAGCAGCAGCAGCGCGGGGCTAGAAAATTCCCAAAAGCAGAGCAATTAAGAGCGCGTGCAGCCAACCGTCCGCGTGGGCATCAGATCTCTATCTCTTTCTCGCTCTCTAACTCGCTGTAGAGAGAGAGAGAGAGAGAGAGAGGGAAGGAGCTTCTCTATCCCCATTGATCGGCGATCAATGGAGCGCGTCGGCTGCAGCGCGCCGCGGCGGACATGCACGATCTCGGGAGCTGCTGCTGCTGCTCTCCGGTGCGTTTTTCGGCGAGAAAGAAAGAGTGAGCTGCAGAGGAGAGCATATCTCGGCTGGATCCATTTAGGTGGGCATATCGCTCTCACGGATTATCTCTCTTTCTCTCTCACCGCTAGGCGCCCCTTATCTGATCCGTCCGATCTCGCGCTTAGTTGAAACGTAGGCGCACTCACACTTGATGATGTGTGGACACGTGAGCTCCTATACTGCTGTACTCGTCTCTCCGTCTTCTTCCTGCACTCGTGTGTGTGTGTGTGTGTGTGCGCTAGTTCGCGAAAAAGGGTTTTCGTTTCGTAACGGGGCCAGCCGGCAGTCCGTTATGTTAAGTGTGCGCCCCGGTACATTTCGTCCTCTCCTTCCTTCTCGAGAGCCCCCGAATTCTCACGTGCACACGCATTTTTTTTCGCTCCTCGTATTATTCTTCTCGGCTTAATGTGGGTTTTACGCCCGCTTTATTCTTGCACACAGAGGCTTCCGATTGTAATTACACGAGCGACCCGTTGCGCGCGCACACGTCAATTTAATTGAATGCTCGCACGGCCGCCCGCTTGATTATATGAATCGAGAACGATGATCTTGGCACTCGAGACGCGCCAAGTGCCTAATATGCACGCGCCCTTTATGATTCATTTCGCGCGAGCTTTTTGTTACGTGAGAATTGACCGTATGCTCCCGATTGCCATTAAGTGTACGCTTAATTTTATGCGGACGTTGTGCTAATTTTAGAGTTTACTTTCTTTGGGTTTTAAATAATTTCAAACATATCATTCGAATTCGGCAAGTGGCAATGCGATAAAATATTATACATGTTATTCGCAATTAAAGCCAATGCCTCCTTATTCATTCTCGCACTCGCTCACAATGTGCATTAGCTCTGTGCATCACACTCAAAGCAGAGCAAGATCTCTCTCTCTCTCTTTCTCCGTTATTAACGCCCTTCTCCCCCAATATCACAAGAGCCGCGTCTGGATCACTTATTAAATAAAGCAATTCCGCGAACAAGACCGACCCCCGACCTCTCGATTCCGCAACGAGATATAATACTCGTGTATTCGCCTCTCGTGTCTGTGCATATAGCTATATACATACGTATGCACGTGCGAAAAGAGCGCGCGAATTGCTCTCTCTCTCTTGCACCGCGCGCCTGTTGTTGTTGTTCTGCCGTTGTTCGCGCGCGCGCGCGCCGGGGATATGATATTTATGGGCCTGGGATCCGAGATCTTACTATTACCGACAGGTAGCTCGTGTAATTGACGTTTTCTCATAGATCGCGCGCGAGCCGACCGGCTATTTTTAGAAGGGGGTCAATGAAAACCTTTTGATTCGAGGTATTTTTACTGGCGCAGTGCTTTGTAGCTGTAAACGCAGAGATTAGTTTTATATGTAAGTTAAGTTCTGGGAGGAAATTGCTCAGTTTTCGCATAAGCAGTGATACTTACCGACGCGCGCTGAGGATGCTTATCTATTAGGTACGTGCACAGCTTGTATTGTACTGCTCTCAGCTGACAATAGCTTGATAAATGGATGATTTTCTTACCTGGAACAGAAAAATACATTATCATAAGTATGATTTGCGGCAGCTGTTTATGCGCATTATGTTGCCGACGCCGATAATAACCAATTATGCGTTTCTATAACACGTTAATGAGTTGCGCACAGTAATTCGACGAACAATTTTAATTCGGAGAGTAAATCGCGTTATAACGCGCAGTAAACAAACACACTTTACTGTGAAACGAGTAGTTTGCTAACGAACTCTCTGGAGGCTATAAGTAGAATCTCGGGTTACTTTAATCGCAGCGCGCGTATAAGGTTGCCGGGTAGTTTCCTTAATCCGAAAACCTCTCCCTTTCATTAGATTCCATTAAACCGACATTCCAGCGGCGAGCATACATATCTCGCTGTGCTGCAGGTATATATAGTGTTCTGCTCCACTTGTGTGCCGCACCAACTCAGCCACAATTCGAATCCACATCGCAAAGTTGCGATTTCTCACCGTCGCCGGCACACATAAGACGTTAACAGAAGAGAAGTAGTGGATAAAAAGGGCCGAGCACGAGTTCGATAACGACGTTCGAATTTCAAATTTGTCCCGGCGCTGCAGTAGTGCATATATTGCGCAAGGCTCCGCGCGGTGCAGTCTGTGTGTGGAAGCTTTCCCGCGCGATAAATAACATCCGCGAACTTATCGACATTCCGCTAATGTAAAAGCCTCGTGATGCCGAAAGGGGAGGGAGAGAGAGAGAGCCTGTCGCCTGATTATCAGCTGCCGAGACGCGCGCGCGTTCGTTCTGTTCCTGAAGGCTGCTGTGGCGCGAGAATATGAGCGATTATAAACGTGGGTTTTAATTTTTAATGTGGCTTTTTGTCGTAGGTTTGCAATGAATATTTGTCAATTCTTTAGCAACGAGATTGGGATCTTCTGTATTGCAGTGAGAGGAAATCTTTTTTTAAATAATAAATAATTTTATATGTTCTCATAAACATATTTCGAGCTCAATATTGTAATTTTATCGTAGCAAAAGTGGCAAAGAAAATAAGTAATTTGTCGATTTTAAGCGTATCAAGAGTTATTTTACGACGCTCGCCCCTTTCTTCCTATATGTATTATTCCTATGTATTGTTCTATTTTATACATAAAGAATGCTTTATGCAAAAAGCAATAAAGAGGATTAGAACAGAGTAAAAAGTGGAAAACCGATAACAAGACCAAAATCAATAAAAAATGACCAGAATTGGCCGTATACTTGATGATACTAGAGAAACTCGAAAATTGGACATTCAATCGGGACTATTTTTATAACATAGAGGACTGTTTAAGCAACGAGTCAGTGTCAAAGTTTTTTATTTTTCGTGAGTAAATAAATGGTTACAGCTTGCAAAATATCTAAAAATAGCCATACTGGGAGCAACCTTTTGCAAATTCGTAAAATCAACGTTTTACATTTACGCAGATAACTTTTTTAGGCTCGATTCGTGCAAATTTCTTCTAACACAGAGAATGATCTAGAAGAACACTGAGTGAGCGACGATCAGCTTTCAAAAGGACGACATTCCTCAAAGTAGAGTCCTTAGCAATGCAAATCAAACACAGGCAGCTATGCACGCGAAAAGGTCGCGGTGAACGTATATACATTACAGCGTGTGCTATAGCTCTGCAGCTCAAGTCGGTAGTCGGTGTGGCGCACAGGTGAAGGTGCAATATCGAAAGTCGGTTCCGTTTTGCTCTCCCGCGAGAGCAGTGAATTAGTGCCGTGTGAACGTCGCTGCTGCCGCACCGCGCAGCACTTATATATATACAGCAGAATCTGTTTCACAGCAGAGCATGCGACTGGTAACCCTTACGCCGATATGCAGTTTCGAGGAGGGAGTTTTCACCTGATATGCCTTTGGATCCACGATATGATTGATACGTTTTCACACCTTTATGCGCGTGTATCGCGTTATAACTGTTTGCGAATCTAATACTGCAGCGTAGTCGGCGCTTTGGGAATAACCCCGCGCGATACACACCGGTACAATGATTGATTGATAAATTACGGAGCGCTGCTATATATCCGCTAATGCCTGATTATACGTTTTTATCACGAATATAACGAACACCGCGTCGTTATCCAATTATAAAGTCGTTTCGATAGCATGTTTATAGAGGAGAATTTCCAGGAAACACGATCTCGAGGTTTTTACAGTTTTTTGCGCCTCGCGACTTAAGTAGCAGAGTTGACACTCGAAGCGTGAGTCACACACACGGACACAGCATTAGAGAGACTCGCTGCGCTTTGTTCCAGTTTTATCGAAAGCGAGTATCGCGCAAGAAAGGCGAGCGCGTCGCACGACAAGCGCCAGTAGGTCCGCCGCGATGATAATTCGCTCTCTCTCGTCGTGGAATAATTAGCTCATTTTCAGAATAGCCAAGGAAATCGGGAATCGACCTCGATTTCGCAGGTTCCCGGCGACGCAACACTACGGCGCAGCTACTTGCATAAACATTCCCTTTTTTCGAGGCAGTACTTTTATGTTATATCCCCTTCTTTTTCTCTCCGTCGCTCACTCGGTCGTCGAGCGAGAGGCTCATAAAGTCGCGTGGCGCAAACGGATTGTCGCCGATCTGACTCGCAAATCATTTTCTTCATACGTATCGTCGTCCGCGCGGGAGCTGCTTAATTATTCGCGAGAGAGTTTCTTTTATATTTATCCGTGCAGTACACACTTACTTCTCTGGCGCAACGACGAGGAATAATAATGCAATACGTACTCTTTATAATATACAAAGCGCAATAATTATTCAATTATACCGAGATGAGCGCCTGGGTAAATAATTTGTAGCAGCAGCAGCAGCAACTCGAGAGAAAACGCGGCTCTCCATTACCAAACAATGATACCGCATACAGCGTCGCCGCATGTAAATAAGAAAGTAAACACGGACGGCTCTCGGAAAAGCTTGGGAGTGAATAAATCAATTGCGAGTCTATATCGATACAAGTTATGAAGCCTCACGCGGTAATGATAATAATTCATCACTGTGCGATGCCATTGTGCAATAATCCGCGCGCGTGCGCAACATGCAGCCTGCATATATATCCATAATCCCAGCGTATATAGCTCGAGAAAAAAAGGAATAATAATCTCGGCGCAACAAAGCCGTGCGCAGGAAGAAAAAAAAAGTCGAAAAATCCCAATCACGGCTGTATCGAGAGCGTGCAGCGGAAAATCGCGATTATGAAGAGGAGCCCGAGCACGGGAAAATTCTCACACGAGAGAGCCGAGCGCGCAAATGAATCGTGAATCGGCGGTGCAGAGCAGCAGCAGTAGTACAGAGAGCTATGCAAAGGAGGCCAGGGTGTAGATCCGCGCGGATACGACTTCCATATAGGGCGCGAGAAAGAGACACACTCTGCACCGCCGCCGCCACCGCGTAAGGTAAATCTCCGGGGAATCCACTTTCGATTTCGAGCTGCTATGCGCGACGAGCCGAGATGGCAGCTGTCGCGACCCGACCGCAACGCTCTCTGTGTAAGTTTGTGTGTGTGTGTGTTTTATGTAGCCGAGGCTTTACATCACCATTACGCGAGCGAGCGACTGCAGCTCTCTCGCTGTAACATGACGCCGACCTTTCTTTTATCTTTTCTTTTCTTTTTGTCTTCTCGCGTACCTATACCGTCTCTCTCTCTCTGCATGTGTTACCGGCGGCTGCATATATACGTATAACTATACACACCCGCGAGGCGGCTCACTGTCTTCTCGAGAAGCGAGCTTCTCGCGGCGCTGCGGCCGTTAATTGATAGGCCACTACTGATACCCTGTGTGTTTTCTCCTGCTACTTGTATGTATGCCAACTTTTTTCCTCTCCTCGCGCAGCTCGTTACCGGGGCTTATTCATAATTCTGCTGCTTTACTTTGACGTAATGGCCGCGGCGGTTATTACGTCAATGGCTCTCTCGACCGCAATTTTATTAACTTTTTATCGGCGAGGATTTCCTCACTTGCGCGCGATATCGCGCCAATCATGCGCTGCATAATCTACACTCGCTACATAATATTCAAATGTCGAAAAGTGAATTTCGTTTGTAAACAAAAAAAACCACCAGGAAGTCGGAGAACGAGTTCCGAGATTAACGGTGGATTGATATTTTTCGCGTGTAATAATCAGTTATCACACGGCCGAATGATTGATAATTGTATAACTCGAGCGATAAACACAGAGGCGATGACTGGCAAAATAAGGAGAACTTTTTTCCTCCGCCCGCTCAAATAAAGCAATAACAAAGTCGACATGGAAAAAGAAAAAAAAATCGCCGACCCCCTCCACGAAAGTGTACAGCGCGGCGGCGGCAGCGTAATTGTACCGTTTCGAATTTTACGCCGCCGCTAAAGACATCAATCTTGTCTCTCGAGCGCGCGCGCGCGGTTATAAGTACACACGAGAGAGAGCTTCGACAAAAATGCCTTCTAACGCGCTTGACATTCCCCGCAGCGGTTTTACAAATAAGCAGCTAAACACTCTTTAATTGTCGAGCGCCGTCGCTGCTCACCCCATCAATAATAAGGCGTAAAAAACCTTTGACAGCCGGTCGACGTTTTCGTTTAGCCTTACGTCGTATATATATATAGTCACTGACCGCGCGCACACGGCGGCGGCAATTACCATGACAAAACTCCCAAGCAGAGGTCTCAATCGAGATAATCATCAGAGCGCGGTGTTAAGCCGTACTTGACGCGAGATTGATTTAAATATATATACGTGTATAGGAGTGACGGGAGAGTACTATCAATTATATATACCCAGCGCGATTTTTTGCTCGGATGCTGCAGATTCCAACGCAGTTCGTCCCTTATTTTTCCAAAGGCTGCAATTATTCAACCGCTTGTCGTCTTACGTAACGCAGATATAAGCTCCGATTTTTGCCTCCATTAAGCACACACAGCTCGTGCTCGCGCAAGGCGTATATCCATTAAGCGAAATCCAAACAAAACGAACGCGCGATCGCTGCGTAAATTGCGAGAACGCCATAAATATCGGCGCAAGCGTTGATAGACGGCGCGCGGCTTTTCCCACACGCGTGTAGTGCAACTACACGCTGTGAGCTCGTAAAACTATATTCCAGCGTTAAAAGTATATACTCGCGGTAGCGCACCGAGGAGAGCGACGATATTAGCCCGCAATTAACAGATACGCGCGCGGACCGGCCCCGATTTATATATTCGCGGCTCGGATGAGATCGGGCTCGTAATTAAGGAGAGAACGTATACGCGACGGCCGATCTCTCCCGCAGCGCAGAGTTACGAGCGTTCGATAGGTATTATAGTGCGCTGCGGACCTTTTGTCGCAATCGACGGGTGCATCGCTGCAGGCGAAGGAAAATTCACGAGGGATCCATGTGTTCCCCGCATTATTTGGTTATAGAGGCTCGTCAGTTTACGATACTTACGGATTTTTTCTCGGCACGTATCGGTCGATACCGCACTTGCGTAATAAGTCGTGCGTTATTTAAAATTACTAGTCGCAGCGACTGTGATTTAATTACACTCGTGTCAGTCGTTGTACATTACGATTCCCGTAAAAGCGCGCGCTTCGTCGAAAAAAAAAAAAAACAATCCCTCGGGCGTCCTCGCAGGGATGCTGAGTAGCTCTCCTCGACTGATGCGCTCGTTGTTTTATGAATAATTCAAGTTTCTCAAATTCCAGCGCAGTGGAGCTCTCCTGGAAAATAATCCCCGGCAAAGTTCGTTACGTCGCGCGCGGAATTCCAAATGAAGTTTACAAAGTATATATAGTAGCTCTCCGCGCGAAAAAAGGAGGAGGAAAAGCGCACGCCCGCGAGTATGCATGTATATATAATAGACGAAGTAAACACAGCTGGGTATTCGCGCATATATACACAGAGTGCGGCGTGTCGTCTTTTGCGAGGTAGTGCGAGGGGCGATATCCATGTAAGGCCCAGCCGAGTAATGGCCTGCAGTCGGGGGGCGTCTTTATCTCGGTCACGGTGACTCCGTGAAAGTGAGAGCCGCCGAGCCGGCACATACTCACCGCCGCCGCCGCCGCCGCGGCAGCAGCCCATTATCCCTCGGCCCGCGATTTCGCCGCCGATGCACACACACACACGCATCTCTTCTTCTTCTTCTTTTTCTTCCTCTTCTCCTTCTTCTTCGCTTATCGGACGAAGCGCGAGTATTATACTCCCCTCGTGAACATCTCTCTTTTCATTGAGGCTCCAACGGTCCCCGGACTACAGCGTCTTTGACCTTTGCTGCTGCTGCTGCTGCTGCCGCTGGGAGAGATTTTATGCGCGCGCTTTTACGTTTTGTTTATTAATTATCGCGCGCGCCTGATGCTTTCTTTTCTCCCCTGCGAGCTTTTACGGGCCGATTTTTTCCCAAACGAGTTATTTCAGTGCAGTGTTTATGGCGCAGCTTGTTTTCGCGCATTTTTCGCCGGTTTAATGGATTATTTTTGCGCCGCCGAGAGAGAGAGAGCCGCTTCTCAAGTGCCTCTGATAAATGGACATGGATGTGCTGCGGCTGCGGGTTTATTTCGAAAAAAAGAGAGGCTAATTAATGTTGTTGATGGCAGGCGCGTCGCTTCGATGCGTAAACACTTGTTTGTAAATATTTGTTTACGCTGAAATTGTGTTATTATAAACGGTGAGGGTAACAGAGCTCGAAGCGCTGATGTTATCGCGATTGCGCGTTTTTGTCGCTCGAGGAAGTAATTTCTGCTAGTGACGGTCCAGTTAGGTTTTAAAAATTCACTGCTGACAAGCTCTCCGCGCCAAGTGTCGCTCATAAGTCAGTTTTATCGATCTCTTCCTCGACGACGCGCAACAAAAAGCAAATAGCGGCTGTGTTCTTTGTCTTTCATCGTCTCCCTCTCTCTCTCGCAGCGGCGAGACGTCAGCACTGCCGCCGCCCATAGCATTAATATTGACTATATATTTTTCCCGGCGAGACCACAAAGGCAATTATACGAATCGATAAAGTTTTCCTATTACCGCACAAAGAAGATGACAAGCTGCTGCTGCTATACTTGTTGTATACACTGTATAAAAAAGGTTCGTAGCAAAGAAGAAAGAACATAATTTTCTCTACGACCCTTTTTCCATCTACGAAATTCCTTCTCTCTCTCTCGTTTCACTTGAGCTGCAGCTCCATTGTAATCCCGATGGTTAAACGCACATCCACTGGCTCAAGGATGCAAAGCATATATCTGCTCTGTGCACACACGTGCGTGCGCGGTTTCGCAATTTGTGGAAGCGGAGGAGGTACCGAGACGTTACGGGCGTTAATCCTCACTCTCTCTTTCCTTTCTTTTTTTTTCGACGCTTCCTCTCTGCCGCTCGAGTCTGGGTCATCGAACAGTATATATACCTGTACATGTATTATGAGAGAACGCGCTTATACACGAGAGCTGCGGCGAGTATTCGAATCATTTATCACGAGAGAATTAAAGCTGCTGTAGTCCAATCGAAACGTTAAATCCGTCTTAGCGATGCGAGCTGATATCTGGACTCGACGTAGCAACTATTTGTCTGCGCGGTGTATAATGTGTTTCGTCTATTATTTTATTACTGTATCTTCGATAGCGATTTTTAATGGACGAAGATTGATGATTTCGCCATCTGTTATTGGCTTCGCTCTAAAAGCCTAAATGTGCATTTGTTATCGTAGTTCAAAACTCCCGTCGTGACGCAGTTTCGTCATGTATAACGATGAAGGATTCGAGGAAGATATTACACGCGCATTGTATAGTAGGCGACCGCATTAAAATTTTTTCAGTCATAGAACGATTGATAAAACGTTTCCTGCTCCTGTGATTTATACGAAAAGCATTGTGCGTCGATATGGCATACACTTAAATACAAAATCGAAACGCGATTGTCGCAATAAATATCGGGACAAGTGCAGCTCAAGACATAAACTTCGCGGGTGAAATCAGCATCAGCTGAATCACATTCAGCAAGTAGACCTCCACCGTTCATATTTCATCCGCTTTGTCCACACAGAGTACATTATATATATGACTAATGCGTTTGACACACCTGAGGCCGCCGGATATGTTTAATAAATTTAGAAAAGTCGACGCGAATGCGTTCGCAAACGAGGACGCGGCTTATTGGCGAAACTCGCAGTTATAAGGATACGCGTCGTCGTCTATAAGGCCGACTCATAACCGCGTTGGCTCTTTGTAAACAGCCTCGTGACGAAGATTGCACGATTTTGAAAAACGATAAGTCTTTATTACTGTCGCACGAAAAAGGAGGGAAAAATAAAGACGTAAGCGTGAACGCAGATAACGCAGCGAGTCGTTTGATTGGGACAATCGAGGCAAAATCAACATCCGCTTCCTGTGCGGTCTTACACGTAAAATCGATATAATGGTCTTTCTCTCGAATTCGGCCACAGGTTGTGTGACCGACACGTGAAAGAATGACGTGTTCTGTTATTATCCGTTATTAAACTCGTTGCTCACTTCCTCCTCCTTATACACCGCGCGCGTCTGCGTTGTGTCTTTATATCTCTGATTTTAAATCCATTTCTTTGTTATACATTCATTCAAATATACCTTGGAAAGATAAACATTGCGGAAGGCCGCTACAAAAATTCATCTGTCATCTCTCCAATTAAGCAATGCCTGTAGGGAACCTGATTAGCCTACTTCGATATTCCGATATATCCCATTATTTCCCAACGATCATCGGCGTTTCTCTCCCCCATTAGAACCGTAATATTTTTTTCAGTGTCTCCCCACACAAATGCATGCACAGACTTATTCGCGAGAGATGAAATTGGAGCAGTGGCAGCAGCAGCAGCGCCACTATATGGTCGTTGCGCAAAAGCGACGCTGTCAAGTTTCGATTCACGAGACGGAGAGAGAAAGAAAGAATCCGCAACTGTGTGTGTGTGTGTGTTTAGATTCTATACGGCGGTGGCTCTGACACAATAATGGGAGGCCGGGCGTTTTAGGGAAAGTTAAAAAGCGCTGTCGCTGCGCGGAGGAGCGATAGCTTCTGCTGTGCTGTCTCGTTATGCATATGCATGCGGCGGAAAATGTATGCGCGAGCAGCGGAGAATAATGCGCGCGAAAACGGCAGTGGCTTACGTAAACTCTGTATATATACGCGCTTGTGTTGAGACGGGAAAAATTTTAAAAATTTACGTCCGCGAAATATGTGTATATTATACTTATGCAAATAGAGATATTGTGTACAAAAGTTTATGACATATTACTCCAAAAAAAAAAATCGAATTCTCAGCCCGTGAGTTCGCATATATTGTATATATATGAGAGTTTCCCGCGAGAACATTATATTATTTTCCCCGGCGTAATTTATTTAAAATCTTCGCATACTTTACGAGCTGCAACCGCATTCGAATTTTTATCTTTTTGGCTAAACCAGCGCGCAGCGACGTTACCCAATAGTCTCCGTATATATTACGTAATTTGCATATAATATTCGGGTCAACGTGTGTATCCCATACACACAACCACACGAACCACACATAAATAGCTTTATTATAAAGAATCAGCATAAAATCTTTCATAACCGCGAGAGCTCGCACAATTACACACACACACTCACAACGCAATATCGCGAAAGATTTAAACTCGCGGCTCTCGCATACACATATCCGGAAGACGAGAGCGTCGTATAAACCAGAGCGAAAAATCCGGCGAGAGGCTGATGCTGAGCGACATGAAATAGAGAGTCTCTTTCTCGAGCAGTCGCTGTATAAGGATCGCTCGCTCGACTGCCTTAGATGGGATCTGCGCGTGCGCGAGAGATGTCTCGCGTTCGTTAAAAAGGAATATACGCACCACTCGCAGCTCCATAACGCGAATTTATGTCGCGCGCGCTTATCGCGATCGTTTAACAGGAATTTTTATGCCGGAGATAATTTCGTTCTCTCATCTCTGTATGTGTGTGCGTTATAACGTGTTGAGACGAGAGTCTCGGGCTTGGATTTGAAGTCGAGATAGGCCTCGAATTAAAATGAGATCCTCATACACTCGCCGCGAATTCGCGGTCATGATTTACGCGGTGCGACTGATATTTCGCGGCCCGGGTTTACGTCTCGTACATAAAGTTCTCTCCTCGTGTGCATCAGTCACGTCCGGGCAGCGAAAGTTGCGAGAGCGCGCTATCTGATCTCATTCAGAAGACAGGTCGAAAACAAGCTCTCTGATGAATCGGTAGAACGACGTTTCGTTTGAAAATATCTTTTGCTACAGCAGGTTCAATCGAATTTTTCCAACGCAGCGATCGTTGCTGAAAAAGTGGAACGCTTATGAGGTACAAAAAAGCAGATAGAGTCGTGGAGCCACACACGTAGGGAGGATCGTGGCGTGCGGGGCAGCTTGTGTGTGTGTAGCGTCTGACTAGTCACGTCAGTGTTCCACTTGAAATCGGAATGCGGCGGCGGCGGCGCAGCTGTATGTGTGTGTTCCCTCCGCAGTCGTCGTTGTCATTTGTCAAGGCACGTAATTGTGCGATTACCGTATTGAATTCAGAGTATCTAAAGAGCCAGCAGCAGATATGTCCTAGTAGATAGATGTCGGTGTACACGTAAACAGTTAAGATATCGCTGATCTCATGTCTCTCTCTCTCTCTCTCGTGCGGCCGACGACGAGCTGATTCATTTATTCTTGAGAATGGGCCGTGATCGCAGCTGCCTCCTTGTTGTGCGCCTATTACACACGCTCTTGTTGCGTGGATAATTATGAGAAACGCGTATAATATATAGCTTTTGCGTGATCCAGATGCACAAGTCGGTCGCATAAATTATACGCATTTTTCATATATCCAGAGGATATTGCTTCATCTCTACACACTCTCTCGATGATTGATGTGATTCTGTAATTCGTACTTGGACTTTGGATCACATCGACGACCACTACTACTACTACTAATGTTATATTATCGGTTATACTCTCTGTTAAATCATTTGTAGAAAAAGAGAGTACGTTCACTCTTCATTAATTTCCATCCCGTGTTATTGCCCCGTACACGAGTAATTAATTAAGCCCAGTACACAACACCATCAGAGTGGATGAAAAAAAAGAACAGTCAAAGCAAAAACCCGTATACAGATCGGCTTGCAAAGATAGAGAAAGAAATCCGTATAGCTATCCATAGCCGTGCGGCGAGCGAAAAGACGTCAGAGCCTCAGATAAGTTTAATAAAGCGTAATACAGCTGGATGTCGAGGAGATAAAAAAAGGGACACGAACGAATCATCGCGTCTCTCTCTTTCTCTTTCGCTTAGATGTGCGCGGAGAGTTACAAAGGTCTCCGTGCAGTGCAGTGTGTAGTGCTGCAGGTGTGTCGTAACTCACTGGGGCGTTGGAACGCCGCGCGCGGATTCTTTCTCGCCTCCGTCTCTTTCTCTTTCGCCACTTGCGCCCGTTGTATCGTCTTTCTTTGCGCTTATAGCTTCATACACACACACACACAGACACACTCTGATGGCCTACCGTTTCTCGATTGAATTTATTCCCGGCACCCGGAGAGGGAAAATCGCAAAGACAGCGTAATCTGAGCCTATCAATTGCCTTTTTTCTTCCTTCGCCTCCATAAGCGAGTCTCGGATATATTGTTCTCCGCAGTAGTTTATTAGATGTACGAGAGACTCGGTGTCGAAACTTTTGCGTCAAGTGCTTCTCTCTTCCTTTTCTCCACTGCAACAGCCGCGTATGCGCAGTCTTTAATTAAACAAAATAACGCTCAGATGAGCAGCTTGAGAGTAGAGATCGTGTCGGGTTTCATTTGTTCTGCCAGGATCAGGTGAATATATTACGCGTTGGGCAATATTTACCCGCGGATTTAGATAATTGCGGAGGCATTTCATAGTGCACGTATAGTTATCCGCGTGATTTATTCGTTTCCAGTGCTTTTATCTCCCATAATACAAGTCTGCGATGTAAGGAGAGAAAAAAATCATATGATTTCACGCGCGCGCTCATTAGCCGCCCGTCGATACACGAGAGCACCTGGAAACAATAGTTATATTGTTCCTGCGTAACACCGCGATTTCTGGAATACGAGCAGCAAGTATATGATATAAGTTGAGCTTTCGAAAACAGGCTGAATTTAGTATTAGCAGTAGCAGATCGGCTTTCGGGGATTTCCCGCGCAGATAAGCCGGTACATAGGTGGCATATCTGCGTAGTACAACATACAGCAGCAGGCCTATAATATAGTCTCGCAGTTTTAGGTGAGAAAGCAGGAGCCCAGAGAGAAAGAGCGCGCGGGTGAGGAGAATGAGTTATGCGCTTGCGGGCGGCTATTGGCATTCAGGCAACGCCGTAAATCGGCGCGCGCGCTCTACAGCAGCAGCAGCAGCAGCAGCAGCGGCCGCCCAAAGAAGAATGAAATCAGTGGTTGTCAGACTCAGCTTTCTTTCGTTCTTTCTTTCTTTCTGCCTTCGCGGGAACCAGCGGACCGGTGCTACCGTATTATATATACCTATGCAGAGAGGCTTTGCCTTATAAGAGGAGGCTTCTCATATGCCGGAACACGCTATACTGCGGCGCGGGAAAAGCGACGGCGGTGAAAAAATTCGGCGAGCGCCTTCAAAATCGAGCGCGTTCGCCGCACAACAATGAGTCGGTATATCTTCGTCCGATTCTCGCAGCTCTATACTCTTTAAGGTAGTGCTATTGCTCGGAGGATTATTTTCCTCTTTTTTTGTATATACACGCGGATGTATCTAATCGGTATCCAGGAAGCGCGGGAGAGCTTTTTTTCATCGGGCACAATAACGATGTACACAACGGTATGCCATATTAATTTACGTTATCCTTACGGCAATTTTTTCGACTTTTGAAAAACATATTTACAAGTACAAGCGCGAACTCGGTGAGTCGGATATTTTTAGTCGGTAATAATACGCCTCGGCTACCATGCTATATATACAGCGCAGGTATATAAGCTGGAAAAGCGAATCTTCCTCCCACAGATCTCTCGAGCTGCACAATAATTAATTTATCAAGCGCCGACGACTGCAACGATATAATAACATGGTAATGCGAAGGGCTCCATTCAGCGCATAATCCACGCGTAATTCCTCTCTCGCAATAAAACGATACGTTATACGTACGTACATACGTATACGAGCGATTGCGAGAGAACTCATCATCCCGCAGCGAAATTCACGGGTAAATAAGAAATCAAGCACACGATTCGCGCGTCAAGTCTGCCGCAGTGTCAAAAATGCGTCACTCCTCGGCGCGGACTCACGACTCGTTTGCGCACTGATCCCTCTGCTGCAGCCGCGGCGAAAATAAAAGGAGCGACCTCGAGGCTGCGCTCGCATAGTCGTTTTTAAAAGCGAACAGAGTGAGAAACAAACACAAACAGAGAGAGAGAGAGAGATACTTCTCGGCTGTATACGCAGCGGACCGAGGGAGAAAAGGAAAGTGAGCGCGGGTGTGGGTGTATGCATATATACGCGTCTTCTCGGTTTCCGCGGCTTTTAATTCATGCGCGCTGCTGCACGTCCGTTCGCGTTACGCGCCGGCCAACGTCCCGGCGACAACGTAATTTATAAATTACACACATCCAGCTCTCTCTCTCGCTCGTGCGTCTATATGTGATTGCAGCTCTGCAGTTTTCGTATGCGAAATGATGACATTTTTGATTATACGTATTAGTGCGTTCTGTGCGTGTGTGCAGCCGAGGATTTCTTAATCAACGAGGTCTTTTGACGCGGCTTATGTGCTGCGAGGATTTACATAGGCATGCGAAAATATGTCGGCTTTTATTTGGAGATATATATCCGCGAGGAATTTCTCCGGAGCGCATCTCGTTTTATATTATTTTTGCCGCCGCCGCCGCCGCCGGGCGGGTTTATGCTTTTTTTGAGTTACGGTGGCTTTTTTTACGACTACTACTACTACCACTACTGCAGCAGTTTTTCTCGCCTCGAAAGTTGAGAAAGCTACCGCGGGGAAAACGATCTTTGGCAATCGGAGAATTAGCGAAGCGTCGTTGCTGTTTGTAGGCCGCAGCGCGCTTGCGTCAACGCGCCGCTAATGAATTATTGAAATAAAACAAATACAATGGGGAGAGAGAGAGAGAGGATCCATTAATTACGCGCCCGCCACTTTTAACTCTATATACGTAGGTATATGTGTATGCATACAATGAATGCAATCCATTGAATCGCTGCAATTAATGAATTAAAATTCTTCTTCCTCTGTCCGTAGCATCGAACTATACGGGACGTGACAGCCGCCGTGTGCGCTGGCTCGCGATCGGCGCATTCCATTGAATTACATTTTATTTTGTTATAATGAGAGAGAGAGACTACGTATGGCTGCAGCTAGGGGGTATCGGCGTTTACCGTTAATCATCCGCTTATTATAAGTGATTAATTGCGCGACGTTCGACTTTCTACACAGCCATGTGTACACAGTGAATCACCTTCCTGTTTGCTCGAAAATGACCATTATATATATATAGTCAGAGAACGCATGGAAACGCCGATTTTTCCACCTGCAGCAAACAATCGTGGCCGTTTTCCCAGGATAGGTACGTTATACCCCGGCAATAATTATAAATCTTTATTTAAGCGCAGCCGCTATACGGATTCAATACACAATAAGCGCTTTTTCAACAATAGCCAGGGCGTTGCGCGGAAAAATCGTCGGGCTAGCTGTATCATAAAAATGGCCAGTGCACAGAGAGAGAGAGCAATCACCTGCAGCGGCAGCAGCAGAGCGGCGATCGGCGGGCGGCGCTCGTAAATCGCGGCCGCGCTATAAAGTTATCAAACTGATCGACACTTGAATGCCGTCCGCTCGGTCATTTCCCCTCCTATATCCTACCCTATCGATCCGCGCGCTCTCGAGAGCTGCGCACATAGATATACGTTTCGATCGCGCTCCAACTGTGTCAAGTATGCGCTCCACATTCAGAGAGCTGCGCGACGACGACGGCGACCAAGCGACCATCGTCCATGGGAAGCGGAAGCGACCGGCCGCCGCGCGCAATAAACTCCTGTCCGCGGCTGGCTTCCGCGAGTATATAGATACACATGCGCTGAAAAAAAAAGGACGTACAGCAGCGGGAGCTGGACATAAATTTTTCATCGGCGACGCGCTTGTACTTCCGTTGCGCTCCGATAAGTCGCCGCAGAAGCTGCCGCTCGTTGTTCTCGTCGTTGCGAAATAGTCTCCGCCCGCCGCAGCACCGCTGTATTATAGAGGGAGATCGAGACGAAGATACGAGAGAGACTTCTATTCGCCGCGGGAGGATGAGGAAGAGAGAGGCTCGGAGATGCTTCTTCTTGCGCGCTCGATAACGACCGATTCACAAGCGGATTCTGTATGGGCTTTCTAATGCTCGGCTCCATTACATTTTTCAGCAGCTCTTTATATACTTGTGATAAAAAAGCTTGGCGCCGCGAAGCTCAAATATAGTGCAAATGCGCGAAACAGTTACATTACCAGAGAGAAAGAGAGGCATTTTCCAGCCGGCAAATTAAAATCATACCAATGAGATATTATTAGCGGCGATTTAAGCAATTGCAACGAGGCCGAGGTATGCGCGCTCAATTTGGCAACGCGCAACGAATTTCCTCGAGAGAATGCGCTGTCATCGTTGCGAGCCTACCTGTTTTTCATATCGTTTGCCGCTCGCGCGCGAGAGAACCTATAATAAATAACTATGCTAGCTCGTGTATGCATGAATTATAACAGCGTGAAAAGGTCTTACAAGTTTTTCTTTTTTAAGTCTATATAATTACGTTATATGTGGAGAGAAAATGGCAAGACCGTATGCTTATAATTACGCGCGATGGAGCTTGGCTTTGTGATTATCCTGGATTTTTTGCCGGAGCTATGCGCGCGAGAAAAACGATGAAAAATATATACCAGTGCGAGATCGCAGGAACGAGCGAACGCATGTTATACGGTGTATCATTTGGATTGATTTGAAGAAAAAAGTGCGGCTGAGTGATTTCGCGCTTCTACGCTCGCTTTTGCGACATTTTATCCGTCGATATTATTCCTACCGATAGAAGAGCACATACTTTTTTGCGTTTGAAGTAATATACTTTACGCTCTCCGTATACACTGTGCGAGTAAAACATAAAAAACCCACCGTCGCGCGTCACGAGCCAATAAAGTCTCGCGAGCGAAACAAAAGCGAATTCCATCGTCCCGAGTAAACCCCGAAACTATACTGGTTGGACATAAAAAGTTCATCACTCGCGCCATAAACCTATAGAGCAGCGTGTACACAGCGTCATAGAGTCCCGAAGTCAGCAATTCTCTCTATATATAGCTCGCGCGACGCCGCGTTATATACGACGCGCGACCTTTGGTTTATTATTTCACGTCTCGCTAGAGCCCGGCACAAACACACGGGCGTGTGCAACCAAGTCTCTATAGCGATAGGGACACCTTGCGAGGCCGTACAGCCGCCTTCTTTTTCCTTCCTCGCTTGTATAGGTATATATACGTATATATACGTGTGTATCGGTTGCGCGGCGGTGGCGGCGGCAACGATTGTTTGGCTTTCGCAACGAGTATAAGCACTGCAGTACGCCTGGGAGAGCTATAGCTGCAGGCTGCACGGATTCAGACGCGGATGACGCAACGCCAGCTTCGCGCAGCCGGGCAAGGAGAAGAGAACGATCTTCTATCTGTGGCGCCGATTATTCGCGACTGATAGACTATACGCGCGCGCCCACCTACAATACTGTACACATTACTTTCCGCTATCTATAATAACTCGCGTGCTTTTGTGAATTGCAATCGAGTTTCAATTTTTCGTTTCATTTTTGGAATGCCCTGCGCTCTTTAAAAATATATGCGTATAAAGTTTTGAAACTCGAGGAGAAAACAAGTGACTCAAACGTTACTTACGTACTGCGATATCATGCTTCATATACTTGTAACTCACCTGAAACACAAAGAAATAACACAATTAGTACGATGAATCAATATTAAGCTATTATCATCGGTTGTACATTTAAAACGAGCATGAAACTGTTTGATTACACTTCTGTACGATGAACATAAAAGCATTTGATTCAAGCTTCTGAAAGCTTACAACATAAACTTATTTGCGCCACAGTCACGTTTCATTAGAACAGAGAGAGAGATCTCGTTCCAAAACAAACTGCATGCATTCAGTAATAATTACGTCTAATTGGCGACACAGACCCGCATATTGTAATAACCCACCAGAAACGTCGTGTAATTCCGGCCAATTAGACTCGAAAGCTGCATTCAATCAGATAATTCCTCGGCGCAAGTTTCGGCGCGCGCACGTCATTTCGAAAATCAAGACGTAAGAATAAAGGACCTTAACTCACGCACTAATCCGGCCCTAATACTACCATGGCATGTGCACGACGACGATTCAGCGTCAAGAGAAATTAAAAATGACGAGGAAATTACGGGGCGCGCGCGGTACGTAACGTCAGCCCGAGATATAAACGATGTCATTTCGATAGCTCAATTGCGCCAATCGCTCCATCTCTCGACCTTGGCCAACTAGGCCGTTGTCTCGCCTATACAATCAACTGTGGTACACACACACGGATGCAAAGAGGCGTCGTAATTCTACTCGCGACCCTTCCTCTTTCTCTCGATAATCCTTCTAATACTTATAAAGCTGCAGCAGCCTCCTCATCGACGCGATTGCGACGTTCTCGTTCGAGTAAGTGCAGTAATTTTGTAGCTATATAGGCACTACTCGCAATATGGTGATAATAATTTACGGCGCTTTGAGCGACTGGATATTGTTTCGCTTTGAAAGCTAATTAGCGGAGTTACATTTGATTGATTATAAATTCGACTACTGCAATCGAGATGACAATCTCTCTCTCTGCTATAATGAGTAATTGACATATTACGTCGACTGTAATCGTCCGTAATTCACGCAAACGTTCATCAATTAAAAATAAATTATTGCTAATATATTTCAAGCTTAACCTTTTTCTCCGAATCGCGATACTTCACGTTTCGCTCCTATACAGCTCCATTTACGGCATCGAGACAACTATACACGAGGATAATACAAAATCCCCCAGGGGCTCGGCGGCGGTTCTCTATCCCGTCATCTACAAATTTTTCCGCGCGAGTATCAATTTTCCACGGGACCTTTCCCCGCTCTCTCTCTCGAGGGATGGAGAGCAGAGCGAAGATCGAACGATCGCAGCTGCAGCAGCAGCGGGGCAAGGGGCCACGGGAGAGGAGAGCGTGAGCGCCGTGACTTTGGCGAATACCCGTTACGTGTAGACCAACACACACATAACATGCGCGCACCTAAGTGTGACATAATCGTGCCTTCTCTCGCCGCGGCGCGCAGCCATCTACGCTCTCGGTGTCGCCGCATGACGTCATTCCGCGAGTGACTCGCTCGGAGAGTAGTGTAGTAGGTATAGGTAGTCGCACTCGCTGCCGTTTTTGGGATGCTACTGCTGCTGAAAATGGCTAGACTGGTAGCTCGGATCCCGAGATGTGGGGGAACGGCTGCTGATTGGATTTTTTTCTCTTTTTCTTCTCAAGAGAGATAATGTGTGCTGGTTTGTACCGTTCGCCGGGAGTTTGTCACTTTTTTTTCTGCTCTCGATGATTTGTGCGTGTGATGTCGCGTTCATTAATTTTGAAGCTTGTACGAGAAACTCGTTTTTAAATTATTTCTGGCGTTTTTCTTCTTCGGGAATATTAGTGCGAAAATTATTCTAATTTACGGGTATTGTTAAAGGGCGATTAATCTGCGTGAAAGCTGTAATATTAGATCTGCAAGATAAAACTACACCAGACTGCGCAGCGACAATTATTTAAACAAACTATTAGCCGTATTAATCCGGCGTCTATTGTTCATTTCAATGCGATACAACGAGGGTAAATCCAGCGAGATTATCGTTTAAAAGAAAAAAATGAGTCCACGAACAATAAGCTTTTCACTCGTATCCTTGACCTTGCAGCCTTTACATCTTTGTAATAACGCAGCTTATTAGATTAATATCGAGTTTTCACAGTTTGCACAAAGCGATTTACGACTCACGTAGGTATATTTTATTATATCCAGCACTTGGTATATATAATAGATTGATTTTATCAATATCGACAGTCCTTTGTCTCTATGAATTATGTTTGAAAATAGAACCACCGCATGTCTTTCGGTGAACAAATTGGCCGGATTCGTCTAATCCCGATTGCGAAAACAGCGTGTATACGTAATAACCTTGAGGAAATATTAGGGGGTGAGATCGCGTTCGAAGCTTGAGGCATCTGCCTTTGTAAACACTATTTTCCCAATTCTTCCCATCACCGCAGCGAACACGACGCGATGTTACACCGCGGGGATCCTCCCGCGACTACTAATCTCTCTCGAATCGTGTCTCAACTTTCGTTTCTCTCTCTAATTGAAACTACAACGTCAAAACAAAAAATAAGCAGCACAGCTTGCCCAATCGACACATACTATCGACCGATCAATCGGGAGCACTCACGGGGCTCCTCTCTGACTGTATATACCTAATACCGCGCGCAGGAAGATTCCGTGTGAATTTTTTGAAAGCGCGCAACATATCTGACGCAAGCGAAGAGGAGGAGGAGGCAAGTATAGCAAGTGCGCGCGCGAGCGTTTAGGCCGTATTTGGAAAGTGTGTTACGTGATGGCGATCCTCCTCCTTTTTTCATTCCCGAGCGAGCAAGTGCTCGCCGAGCCGTGTCGCCACACACCGACGACCGCTTTACATATACGCTCTCTTCTGCTGCTGGCGAGTGTATATACAAGTATACGTAGTAGAATGCGGGCGCCGCGATCTCCGACGAGCGATTCGCTCGGAAAGTCCGAGCTACGCGTTTAGGACGGGTTAGGCTATCTATGCAGGTGCCGGAGGAGAGAATTTCTTTTTTTTCTTCGGCTATTGAGCAATGCGGAATTTCAAGTGCCCAGAGGCGAATTCGAAAGACTCGCTAGTTTAAAGCAGATTTTATTCACAGTTCATATTCCGAACACGATGAAGTGTTTAAAATAAAAAGTCCTCTAACAATAACGGATCGGGCGGTTAAATATGAGCGACTCGCGAGCAGAAAGTTGTAGGAGAACAAGTTGGGCTGCAGCTGAGAAAAGTCTCTTGTTGCAAAATAGCTGCTCGGCTCGGACAGCCGAGGATCATATATGGGCAGCCGCGCGATGACTTTCCCTGATGGCCGTTGCCCATTGCGTTCGCTGCAGAGCATTTGATGCGATTAATAACCAAGTTTTACCGATCGCGTTTTACAACGAACTTTAATTATACGTCATATACTTTTTACTATAATTATATAGCCTTATCGTTTTATATGCGATGCACTTGTCTCAGAGCGATTTGTGTAACTTTTCATGAGGATTTATTCGTAATTTATATACCATCGCGCCCATTCGTCTTTATCATTGCAAGTGTGTGCCTGGGAAAAGTTTTCGCAAAACATCGACGGTTGCGATTTGATTCGTTCGATTATACAACGACGCTAATAGATGAAATCAAAACACAGCTTTTTATATACGGAGGCGGACGAAAAGCTACGCCGTAGTATAGCGCAAGTCATTGTCGAACAACAATTACTCCGGTATTCGTACAAAAAAAAACGGCCATTCGTAGCAAAGAACACAGTAAAGGAGTTGACTCGCTCACGAGTGATATAATCGAATGAATCCGTGATTGATAGTAAACACAATATACACACGATAAATGATCCACTTAAATTCTTCCCGTCGATACACGGTGATTTATGTCGGTAGTCGCGCGGGACGCGTCTAAAATATTCAAATTTATATGGGACCGCGCGTGCGCGGCGAGAAGCAAAAAAAAAAAAACTTTAATGGAACACTCGAAGGCGAATATAAGACTGCGCAGGTTCGTTATACACGTAACATGCGTATATACACACATGTCCGCGCAGAGTCAATAAATATCAATCTAGCGCGTACATTCCACGTCATTTGGAGTAAAAAGCATTTAATTACGCAAAAAAGCCCGACTTGATATACTAACCGTCGAGTATTTTATTAAACATCTCAATGTACAGGCGCGCGAGAGAGGAGAAAGAGTATGTGCAGCAGAGAGCAAAGAATTTTATAAATTATACACCAACTGCCAAGGGCTTTACGTAATTCTCGGAAAATCAGTGCTATATTCCCATACTATTTTCCATTCGGACGATAAAGATATTAAGATTGAATAATTCCAGGTCGCGAGAGCTTATATAACAGCAGTGCAGCGGCGGCGGCGGCGAATATTCCAAGTTGATGCATCATCGGCCGGGGGAAATAAATTGGAATTCCCTTTTCGTTCGCTCTCTCGCGCTCGCGAGTAGAGTCCAATATTCTTTAGCCGAGCGCAATTAAACTCCTCCTTTTTTTCAATAGCATATCGAGGAGCGAGAGCAGCTCGCCTCCTCCAGATACATATTCCATTAGCGCGGGCTTTGCGAAATCGCCTCTACGCACGCCTATTCATAAAAGATCGGTAGGCCGCATGCGCTCTTATATATATATATATATTTCATGCGCTTCGCCTAATGAAATAGGAAACGCGAACGGTTTAATTATGGCACACCGAGGCTATCCTTCGGCCTCAGCATCGAGCGAGCGAGTGAGAGTAAATAAACTAATTGCATTCCGCGCGCCTCGCGTTTGAGTTACGCCGCGATCTCGAGCGGGGATGTATATAAATCGATGTCGCGTTTGGAATAGTGAGAATTCCGCGGATGTCTCTGCGGCCTGACTTATTGGGAATCCCTTTTTTTTCGTGTGTCTCGTGCATGTACGCCGCGGCGGCGGCGCGCGGGCTTTAATCGCGAGCGATCGATCGATCGGCTCTGAGAGTTGCTACACTTGATTTACCGGGGAAATGTATACATCGGCGCGGAACGATCGAAAGCGCTAATTCTGCCCGGCGCGCTGCCGCAGAGGGCGAGAAACAAATTGTTCGTGTGCTTAAGCTTGTAGAGATTAGAAGAACAATTCGTTTCTTTGGCTGCCGCTGCAGTCGGAGATTTGCGATTTTATCCTCACATAGTTGAATACACGTGCGCTATATGTCGCTTTTTGCTCGAAAGCATAGCGTTTCCAAGGATTTTTTATTTTTCAACACAGTCTACTGCGCTCGATCGGCAATAAAAACGACCACGCTCTCATATTCACTGCGAGATGATTTATTTCGAAATTAATGACACATCCTTGCTCTCCCAACTCGTCCGTCCAGTCACGACTTTATCCACTGCCCACGAGCTTGGAGCCTACACGGACCAGAAGCCGATTTTTTTTCACCCGATCCAAACGGAGGTGTGAAAGCTTGTCGTTTTCGGAGAACGATCGGCGCTTCGTCCTCGAGATCGCTCGATTTGGTCCTTTCGATCGCGCGCGATGACGTCGACCCAATTGCCACGACCTCGCGTTCAATGCGCCCACGAACTCTTGACACACGCGTGTGATATATATTGTACGAATGCGAGACACGTACACGCACGAGAAATTATTACAATACAGCTGCGGCGGAAGCGGATCTGCATTGTTCGCGTAAAATCAGGCTGGACACAATTTTCCCGATTTATTTTTGCGCCGAGGAAATTTCTCACGTTGCTCCGCGAGAAAAAAATCGGGACTTATCTTGTATATTGTATAGAAAAAGCTATAAATTATCTGTACGCGCTGTATCTCCGATCACAGGCCGAGATTTAGCGGTTCCATTATCAGGCGAGTGCTATCGAACCTCGCTAGACATTTTAATTATTCCGCATTAAATTCCTTCGATCGATGAGAACAGCCTGCTCGCGAAGCTGTCGCAATATCGACTAAATCATATACATACATTCATCCGATCGATTGAAGAACCGCTAGTCGAAGAAAAATCGAGTAGATATACATTCGCATTTCCATGAATCGTCAGCTAATAACCAGCAGTAGCAGCGCAGAGCACATGACTCACTCGCGTCAACGACACACACGGACGAGACGACGCACACACACAGATCATATCCGCGACGGAAAAATCCGTCGCAGTCGCCGCTGGCATCCGTTACATCCACCCAGATAATATCCAGCTCCTCCGGAATATCTCGCTTGCGCATCCCATACACAGACATAGGCGTCGCCCACGCTACCTGCGCTACTGCACCCACACGACGCGACTATACGGCCCACGTACGCAGATGCTATCCGTCGTCGAGCGGCCGTATCGACGGCTATACACGCGAATATCTAGCCGCGGGAGCAACACGCGAGGACAAATTCAAGTGCGCGAATCTCCAGCTCCTTATCTCTCTCTCTCTCTTGAGAGAGACTTCCGCAAGAGAGCCGGAGAGGGGAGGAATGTAATGTACGATAGGAGTTATGGAGTGGAAAGAGCCGAGATATTGAATGAAAGAGACATAAAATAAAATGCGCGCAGCTGCAGCAGCAGCAGCAGCACAGTTATGAATGAATTTTGCTCGGCTGCTTCCAGGAGCTCTTTCCGGTTATTCGCGTGCGCGTTATGCCCGATGTAAAACGAGCTTTTCTCGCTGCCAGAAAAATTGCTTCGGAAGATCGATGACGAGTACGCGCGCCGAGGGAAAAACTCGTTTCGCGTCGTTTAACAAGCGGCCGTTTTTCCTTATAATTAGGATCGAGTCTGCGATTGCAAAACGCGATTATGAAATAAGCGTCCGATCTCTCGTGAATTTTTGTCTACCTTGCGGCGACTTCTGTTCCTCATCAATATGCACGATAGGTATATCATTTCAGCAGCACGACACAATGAAGAAATGCCAAGAATCCAAATTCTCGCTTTAGAAAGTGTCCTTGCAGACGTGCGTAGGAGTAGTAGTCTCGCGGAGAGAGAACGGCTGAGATCAATGCGCAATGACGCTCGCGTTTAACGGATCCGTATAGAACATTTATAGAGGCAATGATGATGCGACGGTCTTAGCTCATTCATATCAATATCATATCACAAGATGAAAATTTCGCACCAGCATTATTATAATACCTAATTAGCCTTGGCGTATATGAAAAATGAAATATACGCGAGTGCAGTCTAGCGAATGACGTTGAACTCTAGCCATACCGACGTATATCTACTCGACGTGTAGGTGAGCAGCAGCAGCTTGAGAGAGAGAGAGAGAAACGGGTAATAGACGAGTCGAAGAGATGCGAATCTACGACTGTAAAGTCGCGCTGCTCCCGCTTCCCGCGCAGCTCTCGTTTTCCCTCGACTCCAGCCGCGGCGGCGGCGGCGGCGGCAGCAGCGCATTCCAGCCAGTTTAAGGACTCTCCTTTATGCGCTGCTGCTGCTGCAGCTTCTCCTCTTCCCTCTTTTGCTGCCGATGCCCTTTTCGCGGTGCCGCGGGTATAACGCGTATACACACGCTTGCGCCGAGGAGTGTACAGCCGGAAAAATCGCGCACACGCGCGCGCGGATATGCTGTGCGCGCTGAGTGGACTTTGCGGTTTGGGATTAGGCCCCTCCGCTAGATACGCATAATTTCAGCTAATTATGATTCGCAAGCGCACGTGAATAATTTTCTACTTAGATTGTACCGTTGGAGATGCGCACGCCGCCGCGGGAGCCGATTGAGAAGCGCTGTATGCTGTACACGCATGCGCACGTATTATATATTATTATTTGCTGCGCTCGATTTCGTAATAATTTTCGATTTTGCAATCGAGCCTATAAGCAACTTTCCGAACTACAGAAACGCGTTTCCTTGTGCACTAACTTGGTTGACTGCACGCGCGGATAAGAGAATAAAAAGATTCGCGATACCAAACTCGAGGTTTTATATCCTCGCAAAAACTGTAGCCCGCGACTCTGCTATACTTTCCGCGCGAAATTCAAACATCCCCCGGCGCAATAAACTGCGCGCCGAGAGCTGCATCCCCTCCGGCGTTATAAGCAGTAGTATAGGATGAAGTCGTCGCCGCCGCCGCGCACACTTTTACTATACTTTACAGCCGAATGAAATAATGTAACGACTTGCGAGAGAGCAAATCCGCGCATATTCCATATACAACAGCTGCGCTATCGTCTTATTACTTTATACCACTTTAGCCGCATACAATGTATACACAAACGGCCTACTGCGTCGTCCTCGTCCTTCTCGCACAAAGAGAGGAGAGACGATGCAAAGAGGGAAAAGGCGGCTCTCGTTATTGGCGCACTTAATCCATAGAGCTCGCACCCGAGCATTAAACGAGCGGCCGCAGCTCCTAAGTACGTTTTATACGACTGCGAGTTTTCCTACTATACTCGACGATTACCGGCAGGAGCTGTGGCTTTAATAAAAGTCGACGCGCGCAAAATATCATTGGTGAAACGGAACCAAAGCGACCAACGGTGTTTATCTAATTTTCGAAGAGTACTGTTTATTTGTATCTACTTATTATAACTCTCCGCTGCAGCTGTAATTGGACAGGTGTCCCACTCGCGCGCGAATTTCACACTGAAAGAGCGCAATCTCGACGATGATTTCCGCGCACACCTTCCTGGCGGTGATCCTTCGCGCAGATAACGTACCGATAAACACTGTATATAGGTATATACTCCGCGCCGACCTCTGCCAATATTATCTCAACGGTTTTACGGCCGATCCAGTTTCTAGTCCCAGAGCTTAGAAGCGATCGACGCACTCACGCCATCATCATGCCTTCCAGGCGCGAAAGAGCAGCCTATATATAGCCAAAGTGCGGAGGTGCGAATGGTCCGCCTACCATAAAGCAAACTGCACTCTTCTTTCTTTTCTATACTCTAGTTTTAACTGTAATCTTCTCGCGCGTTAGCTTACTTTTTTCTACTTCCACTCTTCTCTCCCGACGAATTCCGCGACGCTCGACAAAGTGGCGCCGACGACTAAAATATAAGTTTGAAAATTCACGATGTAATTATTCTCCCACGATTTTCGTTTGTAATCGAGTGTATCGCGGAGTTAATTATAGTTTCTACGAAGGATACTTAACGATCATAATTATAAATTATACGAAAAATATTTAATTGTGGAATTCGTGCACAGGGTCGCACACAGGTTTTCCTCGCTTTATTATACGAGCCAATCTCTCTACTTATCGTATCGCAGTCGTGTTTTGCGGCGAAAAAAAACGGATTATTGCGCAACGCCTTTACACTGAAATAGCGAAACGAGTCCGCGCCAATTCGGGCAAAATAACTCATTTACTTTTATACGCCTCTGGGCCATTCTCTCTTATAAGCCGGTCACTTTTGCTTTCTCGCACGCACCGCGAAAGGGGAACACGCAAATCGCGAACTGTATACAACAGACGCTCCGAGAGAAAAAGGCCGAATAGAGCCCGCATCTGGGACTTTCACGCGCCGACCGAATTTCAATTCACCTGCGATCGAGAAATCAATTTCGCTCGGCGTGTATAATGAGAAAAACAGCTACCACCTATATACAATATCACTTCTCATCGCAGCGGGGGAACGAATCTGCCCGTCCGAAACTCGGCCTAATAAATTCTAATAAGAGTATATAGCAGAGAGAGAGAGGAGCTGGAGGTCGGAGCGACGCGAGAATGGAGAGTGTATAAGCTGCCGATGCTATCTCGCGGACCGACGAAACTTTCGATGCCGCGCTCTCGAGAGTAAGAGTGGAAGAGCGCTGCTGCCGAGCTGAATTGTTGCTGTGCTTTGCCCTCCCGGACGCGATGCTTCACAGGTGAGCTGATTCGAAAGTTGATATCATCGCCGGGGATTCATCTCAGACACTTCCCTCTTTTTCGGGCTCGATCATCTCGACGTCGCGATTCGTATCAAAGTTTGGAGATGTTGTTATCTGAGATTTTTAATATTTTCTGGGCCTGTTTATGCAAGTTGCAGCAATATATAAATAATTACCGCACGGATAACGCAGTGCTCGGTTTCTCCGACGATCTGAGCGCGCTCCCATTTTTATATAAGAAGACAATTAGGAGGTACGCAGCAGCAGCAGCAGCAAGGAGTAAAAAGTAAAAATCGTAGGAGGCTCTGGCGTTGAAGTGTCGCTCGCTATAACACACACAGACACCGCGATCTCTCTCATGGAAGTCAGATAAGGCCGGGAAAAAACAAAGGAAAAGACGGAAGAGGAAGACAAGTCATAAACAATCGCTCTATCCCATCCCGCTCGCGACTGTCATTCCTCTCTCTCTCTCTTGAGGAAGCTGCTTTACATCGATCATTAGATACAAGGCTTTCGTAATATACGACGCGCGTAGCTACTGGTACATATAAGACATAACGACGAAAGCCGATGCATTACACGCTAATTACCACCTACGCAGAGATTAATCGCCGTATCGCGCGTTATGTAGCTGTGGGAAATAAAAGCGGAGAGAAAAAGTGCGCGCGCGCGCGCAGAATACTCTGCTATCATCTTTAAAAATGGGCGCGACCGAGTTGAAAAGTGGAGTGCATTAAAGCCCCTCGATGCTATCGTCACTCAGCTATGCTTAATTGGCTAAATTTATAACTTTCGCCGTAATCTCGCCTCCTGTGTGCGCGCAGTAATGGACCGCGACTCGAGAGATATTGACGTTTCTTACTTATAAACAGCCCTTATTCCTCGCCTGCTACCGATCAATCACTCGAATCATTCTAAATCTCCCTCGATAATATAATAATTCCGCGCGCTAATTGAAGTCCCCGCCGAAAGAAAATCGTACAACAGGCCCCAATCACTCAGCGCAATTTAAATTACCAAACAGTTTTACGAGCTGAGCCATTGAGGATTAACTGAAAATCAGCGCATGAATTAGATGCGGTCGATATTGTGGCTACAGTGCAGCGCAGTGCAGTGTGTGTATATATATGAGAGTAACGAATGTACAGATTCCTATCGATCTTCCTATCTGAGAAACTATGCGCATTCCGCAGTGGCGGGAGAGTTGCGAAAGCAAGCTGCTTATGTAGGATCGGTCTCTGCGGCGAAAAGTCTCTCATAGCCGATTATTTGTCGATTAAAATCCTCGCGGCGGATACTCGAGACGCCGTACACGTGTCGATGCAACGGTCCCCGTCAATTCACGGGGAGTAGCTGTGCGCGGTGTGTGTGTGTTCAGAGGATTATTTATACCCATACGTGATCGGCGGTCCACTTACTGGGAAATATATATACCTCGAGAGCGGCTTTTCAATTATTGCCGAGTTTCTCGTCTGTGCATACGCAGGCCCGGAGATCGATGGGTCGTTAGCGCTGATTTTGGAAAGTGCGATTGTTTGTGTATACGGGCGTAAAGTAGGTTTTATCGAGTCGTATTTCACGTGTGAACTGGCGAATGCGTCTCTCTCTCTCTAGGCTTAAACAATTAATAATTTTATCACTGAAAATCTACCTGCAAAATAATGGCTTTTTGTAAATTATATATTAGGCAAGCGCAATATACTTTAGACAAATGGGCGGGGATTAAATTACGCCGCGCTCATTAAATCGTCTATGTATTAATTTACATAATAGTGCGTTAAATCTCTCGACGCGAAAAGAAATGGTTATTAAAGTGCTCGTGTCGGGTTGCATGCGGGCGATGTGAGAAAAAATTTGCAATGCAAAAACGACACTGAGATCGCGAGAGCTTGTTTACGAAAATACCGGAGAGATTTTACGTGTCATCTTCTTGTATATACTTGAGGTGTAGAGGCCATCAGCCGTCTGCTTTTCCTCTAATAGGAAAATTTATCAAATATGATTATCATATAGATTATGCGTGTCTACCGAAACTTTTGACTACTTAATCAGAAAGCTATCGATCGACCGGAAATTGTCGGCATTACAGAAGCTTCTGATTTACCGCTTGACATTCACTCGACGAAGTTACTACAGTTATAAATTCAATACTTTTATAGTATTTCTCCATTGACAGTCAATTTAGCAGATGATTTCACTCAGCCGTTTATCTGCCTCCGAGAGTAGATATAAAAAAGCGACGGCACAAAACGTTTACACTTGACCATTCGCCTATCTAAAATCCAGCAATGATCACCGTGTCAATGGTTTCATAAAAGCAGCTGCAAAAATCCAAGCAGCATAAAATTATCCTCGTGATAAAGTGACAACGAGCGGCTAAAAACGCGAAATTTATCGCCGAATAATGTATAGAAATATATATACCTGCACGAAACACGCGTCGCTCGCGGCACAATAATATTGCCGAGAATTACCAGTAAAGCATTTTTTCCAAAGGTCGTGTACGTTATCGATAAAAGG
The DNA here is from genome assembly GCA_900474305.1 of Cecidostiba fungosa. Taxonomy (NCBI): domain Eukaryota; kingdom Metazoa; phylum Arthropoda; class Insecta; order Hymenoptera; family Pteromalidae; genus Cecidostiba; species Cecidostiba fungosa. The sequence continues at coordinate 41,972 of UCOJ01000228.1, read as the reverse complement.
CCGCTTTCCGGGTGTCTGTCGCAACTGCGTTAAGTCGGCGACCATAGCGAAACGCGCGCAAAGGCGTATATGCTAATGATCGAGTCGCGAGCTGCTCGGTGACTTTTCTGCCTCTGCGTTATTCGTGTATATATTAGGAGCTACCGGTATCAGTCGGCCGACGAAATTGGATTTCCATTAGGCGAATCTCGCGCTCGACTACTCGGCGTCGGATCGCATTTTATTGTTATTAATTCAGATATGAATATTCAGCGACGCCAAATCTGAATTAAATATACTTCGAGCGTGCGTCTCTTTGTATACTTGCACTCTCGCGTCGAGAAATAAACTTTCGACTGGCGATCCTCCACTTAAAGGGCAAACTGTGCGTGTTTGTGTTTTATTAAGGTTCTCCGTAAGGGGAAACGCGCGCGTATAACGGACAACTGGCGAGTTAGAAGGCAATATGCTCGATATAAATAATGCGGCACTTTGCGCTCTACGATGCATTAAGAAATTAATTTTAATAAATTCTCCCACCGGGGCCGAAAGAATCGAAGCTGTAATTTCAGATAATTGAAATCCGAGATTACGAATACACTGCGCGCATTAGCGTTTCCTAAATCACTTGCGATTAATACTATACACGCACGCGCGCAGGCCTTTGACTATATAACACACGAATGTACGCAACAAGTATCTTCCATTCGAATTATCATTTTCCATCTATTACTTTCATTAGACTTTATGATTTTATCGCGTTTCGCATTACCTACGTTATTTTCATTGATTTTTGCACTTTTTTATCTCCTATTAAACACTATTACACACAGCCTGTAGAATTATACGCTATACTGAATTCGAGAAGTGACTAGTACGAAAACTTCATTTTGCCTCCACCAACTTGTACATATATCAGATACAGCATCCCGATGATCTCCGCGTGATTGAGCGAAATTCACCGGGCAAACACTCGCATTACGTCCCGACTCAGGCCATCATTTTTTGCAATCTCCCGCAAGCATGAATCACCCAAACAACTCCCGAGATTCCACATTTCCGTCAGACTAACGCGCGCGCGCACTGTTTAGCTGTACCGCTGCAGCAGCAGCAGCAGCTCTTTGTCCGCGTGAGCGTGAGTGCGGTGTGCATAACGGTCCGGCCTAGCCTCGCCCGTACAGTCGCCGCACTATTACAGGCGCTGCGTCGAATAAAGAGCAATTTCTCCACCCTTTTACGAGCGCTTTATTATTAATCGGCGCGTAAAAGCGACGGGCGGCAAGATGCGACTATTGAGACTCGATTTGCTGTATGTATCCCTTGCAGGCTAAACGGCAATTGAATTTCGCGAAAGCGCGCGCGCGCACAAGTGCACGGCGAGAAGCAGCCGCCGTCGAGGGAGAGAAAGTTCGCAAGAGATGAGGCTTTTGTTGAGTGCAGGATAATGTTTTTATCGTCTGGCAGTAGACAAGGCAGAGAGCTGCGATATGCTATTTAGTTTTGATGTCTGGCTGTCTGCGCAGGCTAAGGTCGTCCCGCCGCCGCCGCCGCCGATGCACTTTCTTCTGCGCGAGCATTAATAATGTGAGCATGAGAATGCGAGAAAGAGAATGCAAATTCTTTTCGATATCGCTGTGCGCGCGCGCGCGGAGCGGGCAATTACCGTTTCGTTATTGTGCTCAGCTTTCGCTTTTTCTCCACGCTTGGCATTTTTTTTTTCTGTCTTTTTGTATCACACGCACGCACGTAATATTGCGCGTATACGCGCATGCGCTGTTGCGAAAGGCGACTTGAGAGAGATTTCCAATTTGGCGCCTCTCTCTGAAAAGCCGCAATTTTCAATAATTTACGCGTCGATCGCCCGTCACATTTTAATGGAAAAATGCAATTCATTGCGCTGAAATATTTTAATCCCGGCGTGTGTTTATAAACGGCGCGTTTATCATAACGGCTTATAGTATACTGTATGTAGTGTATGCACTGCGAGCTGCAGGCGGGGAAAAAGTTGAACGTATATACATGATAATCAGCGGCGTATGCAGAAATCCGCGCTGTTCTCACAACAATTTATAAATAATAGATATATTCAAATCTCATAAACGGGCAAAGTAGGCCTTTTTCCCATTAGCATCCAAATACCAGCAAGGTCGCGCGTGTACTGCGGAGAAAGGCGCGTTTTTTACAATCCTCCTCCAGAGTACGTATATATACATATATAATATAATACGTTCCCGCGCAAATTCACTTGACCAATCGCTCGCTGCACCTGCTGTACACGCGCGCATTGTGTGCGCGATGTATATATAGCTATATATATATATACAATATGGGTTTTGCAGCGTTGCGATGACGCAACTCGCAACACACAGAGCGTGAGAGTCTATAGTGCAATGTCGGCCAGCGGTGCGCCAGAGAGCGCGGGCGGAGGCAGTCTTTCATATCGAATTTATTATCCGAGCGCCGGCTTATACGGCCGAGCGATTCGCCCATTTTTCCGCAGCGAGATTATACGAGCGCAATAATAATCGCCGCCGATATGGTAGCGCGCGGGCTTCTTCTCGCGCGGCTATTAAAACGTCGGCTCTGATTATTATTCCGTCTCCTTACTACTGTTTTTTCTTAGATATACATGCAACTGCGCGGCTTTCTAAATATTTGATTTATCGATCAATTTATGCATTTGGGTCGATGCGCGCGGGAGAGTTTTATTGTTGCACGGTTTATCGATGTTGCTGAGTACTTTTTTACTATCATTCGGATCGTTCGTAAAAAAGTGGCGGCGATCCATCGTCGATAATTTAATTACAAAGTAGGCCGACTCTACAATTTTTAATCAATCGAGAGCCATGCAGCCTCAGAGCGAATATTTCAGTCTAGCCGCGGCGCGTCCATCTTTGGCGGCTCCGCCCAAAGCCCCGCGCGATCTGCATTCTTATGCCCGTACCGTTTCTCGCTCTGCTCTCTTCTCTCTCTCTCCATTCAGCACGCGATCGCGCGAGAGGTGCAAAGTGCATCGGGTCACTGTAAATTTCTCTCGGCGCAGCTGCCGATGTAGAGAAGAAGCGCAGCAGCAGCTCTTGTTCTCTCCTACTCGCATGTATCGGCATCCGATCTCGCGCCGCCGTGAATAAAGAGAGCAGCTCTCTCGGAAACGGTTTTGCCCAATTTATGTGCAATTTGTTATCTGCGCGCGAGAGAGAGAGAGAGAGAGCGGCTGCATTGTAACTTTGGGCTTGATATCTTTCTCGGTTGCTCGAGAGACTCGGTAATTTTCGATTTATCTTTTCATAAGCTAACGGTAAAGCGTGTATCATCGCGATGTAAATCCACGTTATTCATAGGAGCGGGATCGTAGCGCTGCATTGTTCGGAAACGACTCTCATCTCGAGATTAAACGAGAGAAGGAGATAGAGTAGAGCATCTGCGGGCTGGCGGAAAATCTATATAATTTTAATGGCGGAGATCACTGAAATTAATTCCAATTCACGGACACACACACTATCGCGTTATCATTCAATCGCATTATAAGCGCGATGTTCCAAAGATAATGCATACAGCAACTGCTGCTTATCAAATATACCGCAAGAGCGAAATTTCAGCGGAATAAGATATTCAAAAGAACAACAAACTGTAAATCAGCGAACACGCGAGTCTACACGCGAATCGTCGTCGGAGGCTCGCGGGTCATCAATTATATGCCTTAATAATATTCACGTGCATCTCGCGATCATAATAATAATAATAAAGATCGGATAGAGGAAGCTACAGGTTTTATCATATTTCCACGCTTTCTCCGCGCGGGGATATAGAGAGATCCCCCACATAATCCCCCCTGGGACACGCGATATAGCTGCTGCTGTTGCCGCTGCTGCTGCCGGGACCGTTACGAAATTCCATTTAGGGAGCATCGCAATACATCAGCCGCATATTCAATGAGCGGAGAGGAGAAGCTCTATACGAGCTGTGTGTATAGCTATATATACACGCGGAGGGGGAGAGACACGCGGTAGCGCGAGGTCAGAGCCTTGCTTCTGCGCGTGTTTCCGCGTTCGTTCGCTCGACCGAAAAATCGCGACGCGCAGACGACGACGAGAGCGCGTGGGCGACGAGTTCCACTTGCCGCCGCCGCCGCCGCCGCTGTACAGCAGCCTCTCTCTCTCTCCGGCTCGTTTTACCTCTAGGATTATTGTGTGGGCCGCGCGCGCGTTGAAGGACGTTTGCGCTTTGAGATTGAAATCAAAATTTTGTGAGTTGTGCTAATTATAAGCAGAACGCGCTCGTCGAGTAGAAAGCCGCGCGAATCGATTTTCAAGAGGAGGAAAAAACGTCCGCGTGTCGGCAAGAAAGTTCTTGGTTGTTTTAGAAAACAGTCGGGCGGTCTACATGCCGAACCGTTAAAATTGACGTCATTAGCGCAGAGCGCGGCGACGACGCTCTAATTTAACTCGAGTTTCCGGCCTCTGCGCGTGCGTGTGTGTGTGTCTGGCATCTTCATTGTGCTGTTACAGTCCTTTGTCTGTTTCGCGCGCGCATCCTGGAAAGCGACTCGCAAATCGCCTCTAAGTAGGTATCGAGTTTCGTGCTCGCGTGAAAAAATGGGCAAATACGTAGGCACTCACCTCGTTGATCTCGCTCTCGAGGTCCCTGGCACTCCTGGCACTCCTGAGCTGATCGCCGCGGTACTCCCGGTACCTCATGCTGACCTCGTCGTCGGTGAGGGCGCCACTGCTGCTGGCCCTCAGGTTCTTCTTGTTCTTCTCCTCCTTGGCCTTCTTCTCCTTCTTGCGAAAGAGCTCCTTGACCTTGCTCATGGTGCCGCTCTTCTTGGCCGCCTTCTTCTCGTACTTCTTCGCGTCGACGCCCGAGGGCGGCTTCGCCGTCAGGGGCGGCTGCAGCTGAGCCTTGCTGCCGGCGTCGTTGTAGTAGACGACGTACTTGTCGTAGCGGCGCTTGTCCGCCTGGCTGAGGTTCATGTTGCGGTCGGTGTGTCTGCGCTCCTGCCTGATGAACTGCATGGTGACGAAGCCCTCGTCCTCGGACTCGAGGGGCTCGCGCCTGCTGCCGCCGTCCTGCTCGTGCGGGTCGCGCCGGTAGTCGTTCTCGATGCCCGAGTCGGCCAGCCGGTCCTTGCCGCGGTCGGGGTCGCTGCTGAGCCTGGTCTCGCGGTGCCGGTAGCCGCTGCGCGACGACTCGTGCCGCGCGTGCCTGAGCTTGCTCTCGTGGTGGTGGTGGTGGTTTGCCCGGGGCGGCCGCTGGGGCGGCGCCTCCTCGAAGGTCTCGAGCCGGCCCTTGCTCGACTTGCTGCGCGACGCGTCGCTGTCGTCGAGGTAGTCGAGCCTGTTGCGCGAGCGGCGCATCGGCTTCTTCGGGTCCTCCTCGAGGATGCGCCGGTGCTGGTGCTGCTGCAGCTGCACCGAGTCCCGGGCCGTCGTGTCCGAGTCGTAGCGGCTCGAGCTGTAGCCGTTGCTGCGCTCGAGGCGGACGCGCGGCGGCGAGCTGTCGTAGTCGGCGTCGGCGCGCGCCTTGCTCGAGAGGTACCTGCTCGACTGGCTCGTGCGCGTCTCCTTGTAGTACTTGGACGACGAGGACTCGAGCTGGCTGTTGGTGGCCTGCGAGATGTCGGTGTCGTAGTCGTCGTTCGGGCCCTCGCGCAGCTCGGCCAGCTGCCGCTTGTTGTCCGCCTTGCGCAGCTCCCTCGCGTTCACGTAGTCCGCCGCCGGCCCGGAGCAGCTGAGGTTCTCGTGCGAGCGCGTCATGTGCTCCTGCAGGTGGCGCTTGCTGCCCCGGTCGGCCGCCAGCTCGTCCAGCCGCTGCGTCGACTTGCTCTTGCCGCGCGCGACCTCGAAGCTCTTCTTCGACTTGGGCTGGTAGACGTCGCTGCTGCTGCTGTGGTTGCCGCTGAACTTCCTGCCGCCGCCGACGAGCTTGGACGAGTAGAAGGGCGCGTCCTGGAGCTTGAGGTCGTCGGAGTAGCTGCCGTGCGTGCGGGTCTCGACGATGTACTTGTCGCCGTACTTGTCGGTGCGCGTCTCGAGGCTGTAGCCCTCCTTGGGCTTGGCGAGCTCGAGCGGGTAGCCCTCGGCCGGGATCTTGTTGGTGATCTTCTTCTCGTAGCCGTAGACCTTGCCGTTCTCGTCGTGGATCTCCTTCTCGAAGATGTACTTCTCGCCGTTGCTGTTGGTCCGCGTCTCGCTGATGTAGGTGTCCATGTTGTAGCGCTTGGGCGAGGCGACGCGGCTCGGCACCACCGGCGACGGCACGATCGGCTTGTCGATGATCTCGTGCTCGAGCGTCGCCTTCTTCGGCGCCGCGGGCAGCTTGTGGCTGCTCTTCGCCGCGGCGAACATCTCGTCGGCGAGCAGCCGCGACTTGATCCTCGACTCGAGCAGGTCTCGCCTGGCGCTCAGCTCCGAGCTCTTGCTGAGGAACACCTTCGAGTCCATGCCGTCGGCTCTGCCGCGGCTCGACGTGTCGACGAATATCGTCGAGGTGTACTTGTTGCCGGCCTCCGGCTTCCGGCTGCCGTCGAACTCGCGCTGCGGAGCCGGGCCGGGGCCGACGTCTCCGAAGAGGGTCGTCGTCGTCGTCGTCGTCGAGGCCGACCTGAAGTTGTTGAGCTCGTTGTTGCGCTGCAGCTCGCTGGCGTAGTAGTCCGTCCTGCGGTACTCCTTCTCGGCCGGGCTGTTCTCCCTCGAGGAGTCCTTGCGCTCGAGGCCGAGGCCCTCGTCGCTGTCCGAGTGGCTGCGCTGGGCCGCCGCCTTCTTCTTGTCCAGCTGCACCTGGGCGTAGATGACGTCGGTCTGGCCGAGCGGCGGCGGCGGCGGCGGCGGACTGGACTCGTGGTTGGGCCGCGTGTAGGAGAAGGGCCGGTTGTTGTTGTGCCCGAAGCCCGGCCCCGGCGAGACCATCGTCCTGGTCAGCTGGGGCGGGGGCGAGCGATCGTTGGACAGCCGGTGGATCATCTTGTGGATCGTCGATTCCTCGCCGCGCTGGTCATACCTGCTGCTGTGCAACATGCTTCGGTCGACCTCGTCGACGCCGGCGGCGGCGGCTGCCCTCGGCTCGGGCTCCTCGAGCTGGATCGGCACGCCGCGGACGATCTCCTGCCTCGACTTCTTGGGCTCGAAGTGGAAGGGCTGCGGCGAGGCCTCGATGATGGGCGAGAGCGGCTTCTTGGCGCGACCCTCGCTGTCGCTGCCGCTGCGCTTGCGGTGGGTCGAGCTGCCAGCAGCCGCACCGGCGTCGCTCCGGCTGCGGCTCACGTAGTGCTTCCGCTCTAGCTTGGGCGAGAAGAGCTTGGCGATAGTCTGCTTGATTTTGCCCGCGCCCGCATCGCTGGCGCTGCGCTCCAGGGCCTTCTTCTTGGGCTTGGTGGGGCTCTCGTCTGGGAGCTGCGGCAGCAGCAGGCTCTGAGTGGCGCCCAACTCCTCGCTGCGCCGGCGTCTCGCCGGGCTGGCTGACGAAGCGGCCGCTGGCTCCTTGGATGTTCTGCGGCCGGCGCGGGGATTCGGTAGGGTGCTGTACTTGCGCGGCTCGTTCGGGTCCTGGGCGAAGCAGTCGAGGCTGTCCGCCTGCTGGAGCACGAGGGCGGCCTCCTGCGCGAGGTCCTCCTTGCTGCGAGCCTTGATGCTCTCCTTGCGCACCGGCGTCGTCACGAACCTGTTCTCCCCATCGCCGACGAGGGCCGTGGTTACGTGCGGTGCACCACGTCCTGAAACAATGCAACGCAAAGGGCTTTATTGAATTGTAAATGATTGGCCTACTTCCGCAACCAAACGGAAATTCCATCAATTTTTGGCAAAACGTGCCAGCAGTCAATTAACGTTTAAGAATTTATCAGTCGTACTTTATTTTCGAAAGAATCACACGTGTCCCCCTGACGCAGATGCTCGTTTGCATGAAAAGACCTGTAGCAAAAGCTAGACTCGCGAATAATGCTCTCCTCCGGCGCACACGGCTGTACGCCGCATATCACACACACACACACACACAGCGAATGCAAACGGCACGAGTAGCTCATATTCGCTCGCGGGGACAATCGCTGGCTGGAATCACGCTTTCACATCTGGCCGGATGATAATGGAAATCGCATTCTGCACGACACACAAACACAAGCTGCTGCTGCTGCTGCACACGTCTCGCGATTATTCTTTATGCACACGAGAGCTCCGCTGGATATATACATATAAGTAGCTGCATCGATGCGTGCTTCGTGTGACTGACGGCCCGACATCGACGCGACCTCGATCTCCGTTCTCCCTCTGTGTATAATATACGGACAAGTGCTTGTGTACGCGATGTCGTCGTTGCTGTTGCGGGCGCGGAGGGGGAGGAAGGAAACCGCGAGCGCGAACGGAAGACTCGAGGCGGTTATATTACGTATAGATGTATATGGTACACGTGATCGGTCAGAGGTCAACGACGGGTGTGTGTGTGCGGATCGCGGTCGAGCCGCATCGATATCTCCCCCCGAAGAAAGGACTCAGCCATCGGATGAAAGCCGAGCGCGGATGTTTGTGCTTGTGTACCTATATCTATATGTAGATGTATAGACACTCCCGCGGGGGGAAGGTGTAATGTATCAATGCAGCCGAGAGCTGGAAAGTGCAGTGTGTCCAGTGAGTTATTGTTTGATAGCCTGGGAGCTTTCGAGGAAGTACGTTTTTCCTTTTAGATTTATAATTCGATACCGATGTAGAATGTCTAACAATGCAGCGAGACGGCCGAATGCGAGGGAAAAATCGGCGAGAAACGTTATATTCGAGAGAGAGAGAAACAGCAAGCGACGGAGATAATGAGAAGAACTGCAGCGCAGCAGTAGCAGAGTAGGTATAAGGGCACTGCACAAAGTAAAGTTAGAGGAGACGAATAATGAAGAGAACGAGGGAAAATCGCGGTAGCACAGTACAGTCGCGCACGTTTTTCACGACTTTATATTGTTTCGTTTAATCCTCCATTTTCTTATAATGAGGCACCGACCGCCGGCCGAAGCGGCGACGTACAAAGAAAGCTCCTTAATAGATGTGTATATATATATGTATACATCCACACTGCACACACACATCAGGAATGCGCTGCACCTTGTTATAAATGTTGCATTTTTCCTCGATGAAATTCGTTGCCGTATAATAAGACAGTTTTACGCTAATTCCGAATCATCGAGTCGGGTAATTCACGCACACTGAGGCTGTGATTCTGCGCGCGCGAGAGACGATATTTCAGACACTCGATATGCACACACACGAGAGAGAGACTATCAAAAGTTTATTCGAAACTTAAAGTGAAAGTGCGATTTTTGAGGCGCTGGGAGTGACTAAATGCTCGAAACATTATTGCAGCGGAGAGTATTAAGGAACCAGTTTTGCGTATTATGTAAGGTGTCTCTTACAAACGAACCTGTATACAGCTTTTTTTATCGCCTGAAATTTTCAATCAAATTTTTACAAACGACGTTACCCAACCAGATTCGCCTTCGAAAAAGCCTCGCATTAGCTAATTGAGAGAGCAAAGTTTTACGAAAAAATTAAAACGGATAAGCGCCGCAGCAGTGTTACACAAGAGCCGCCTAAGTAGAAAATAGCAGGAGCGGCAAGACGCAGCGCGGGAATCGTCAATTTTCCATGAAAAAAAAAAGAAACACTAAGAGCCGTAATGACCTTCAGTCAAATCCGAGGAGCCCGTGTTCCGAATGTTAGTATTTCCCCTCTAATACAAGCGCAAAGGTCAGAAGCTCGCGCGGACATCGTCCTCTCGGCGCATGTGATGCACGTTCAGCAATCAACGACTACGGCTACATACGTATATACACGCTGCTGCTGCTGCAGCATATCACGTACACACACACGGGCGTGTGTGCAATTATTTATGCGGCGCATCGACAGGAAATTATCCGTAATTAACAGGATCGCGAAAAGCTCCAGCAGGAAACCCCGCGTGTGGACGTAATTTACGGCGCAGCCGCGCAGCTGGAGTGCGCGCGAATAATCCTCGATATCTCTCACACACATATAGGTATAGAGGTGTGTATATATACCTACACACCATCAGCGCGCATGCAGAAGAGAGTCGAGAGCGGAAAAGAGGTCGCCGCGATTAGCGTAGCGGCAGCCGCTAACACGACGGAGTCACAATGCTCTGCGATGTTCTGACTGCAGTAGACTCATCCGCCGCAGCTACAGGGAGGAGAATTCGTGTCGGGAGTAAGAGCCCGATGGATTTCGAGCGTGCACGAATTTCAGCCGTTGCAAATGGATTTTGCACGTTTCGCGGACGATTTTTCCTCCTTGTAGCAGAGCGGCTCTCGCTCACTTTTTCTTTTTTCTCCCCCTCCGGAGAGTACATACGTTACGAAATTTTCAAGACGGAATCGAGGTAATACCAAAATCAAGGTTTACCGCTCAATCATACACACAAAAATTGCGCTTGTATCGTTTTTATTGATGATCGCGGCCCCGCGCCGCGGAGATTATGAGTAATTAATGTTTGATTTAGAAATCAGTGCCTCTCCTATGGATCAATCATTTTTTCCCGTATACGCAGGGAGCAATCATAATAGCCGTCCATTAAATCCGCGCGTAACTGCCCGCTGATGATTTAATTTTAAAACACAACGAAAGATACGTAGGGGCATTGCCGCTGTAACAGATTATTATTTGTCGAACGTTGATTCAATATTCCATCGACGTGCGCGAAATTATGTCTAAGAGCCTCAGCATTAAACGGCCACGGCTATATGGAGAGCCTACAGGTTAAAAGCTACGCGCAGGAGTCTCGATTTTGATCGATTACAATCGCCGATAATTGATCGGCTCAAAATTTGCCTCGGAAAAAGCGCTCGCGATTAATAATTATCGAAAACAAGCCGCAGAGCAGTTTCCTCCTAGAGCCTGTACACGTACGCGTTCGCACATTACTCAGCTCAAGAGAGACGGGCCTCGAATAATTCATCGAGCTGCGCGCGCTCGATCGTTATCCGTCATTCTCGCCGAGCGAGCGATCCGACGCGATGAATGTACACACACACACACACACACGCGCTGCTTTGAGGATTATCTCAAGCGCGAGCAGGCGAAATTCCGTTATAACAGGCGGATTTTTTGGAGAAATTAATTGAATCGGAAAGCTGCGCTCTCGACGATTCTGCGTTGCCGATTTTTCCCGGATATTCCGACTGACTCTGCTGTGTATCTGTGCATATCGCGTTACACGAATCGCCGCGGCGATTTATGCTTTTTTTTCTAATTAAAAACACTTGGAATCTTATAACATAATCGCGGTGCCGAATAATGTTTGCTACTTTTTGACACGGATTCGCGGACGAGAACCGTTAGCTGATGCCGATGTTCGTACATACATCACACACATGACTCTCTACTCTGTTTCGGTCTGAATTAATCTGCTCTTGCGCGCGGCGCGTCGTTCCAGAATTAATGCAGAGACGTGCCCGGCGGTCCCACAAAATTCCAGCGGACTTTCTACACGGATTTATACGAATTTATATCGCGACGAGAGCTTCTTCTTCCATCTGCGTAATCGGTTTCACGTCTATATTTACATAATAACTCGGAGAAAATATTATCATATCCAGAGAGAAAGAGTTTGAGAAATCAATCAAACAAAGAGCCGAAGAAAAAAGAAAAAGCTCCGGCATAATCTTCGTACTTTGTGCATAACATACGCACGAGAGCGGCATCAGCTTGGCAGCAACACGTACTTAGGAGCGCGCTATTCGTCTCGGGGCAATTATCGGCTCGTAAAACGCCCGTAATATCTGGCATTATTCACTGCGCGCGAGCTATCCATTTGCATCGGCTCTCGCTTGCGAGCTGCACAGGCGCATGTGACGTTTATGCCGAAGCGCCGCCGCCGCCGCTGACATTTTTCATTTCTCTCTTTGCACCGGATTTTCCCCCGTCTGCGCAGCACAAGGCTTTCCCTTGTTATTACACGCGAGCGAGCTGCGTTTACGCGAGCTATTGAAAAGTAGTTGAATCGCCCGTTCTCGGCTACATCGTTATTACTTTCGTAATTTCGCGGCCGATGAATTGCTAATTTCAGGAGGAATTGATGGCGATGATCGCCGAGAGAGAGAGAGGAGGTTTTTCTCGGGGATTATAATCGATATTTGTTCGTACTGCGCTTTATTCGTATCGCGAGAGAGAGTCTACGGATTTATGAAAGGGAAAACTTGGAAGTTAATAAACGCCATAAATTCGGTGCATCGGTGTAGACCAGCGGCGACCACACACGTAGCTTAATCATCGGGAGCAGTGCGCGCGGCTCTCTCTCGATAGAGTTAACAATCTCGCGAAAAATCGGAATATTTATCGAGTCATTCGCGCAGGATAATCAAGCCGCGGTAAATTAAGTCTCTAAATCCTATTTAAGGACATGCGTGCGCGCGCTCGCTCGCGTAATTTACTGTCAGAACTCTATTTCGAGAGAGAGAGGATGAGAGCCGCGATCGTTATTATTAATAACGACTGCGGCGAAGAAAACGAGCGCGAAATAAAAGCTGCGCCATATCCGCAGTGCCGGCCCGATAGATATAAACTGGTATCCGCGCGCGTACGGAAAATTTAGCGGAATGTGCGTCTAGCCAGCTCCCCCCGTGTCCATTAATCCGCTCTCTCGCTCGCATAGAGGTATGTATATATATAAATCGCGAGCGCTTCGCTTTCATGCGCGACGCTCGCAAATCAGGCCGTCGCGCGCCGTTAGTATATAGCGTATGATTACGAGGGAGAGAGTATAACCGATCGTTTACGTCCGTCAGTTGCGTGCGCGCGCGCGGGGCGACTTCCTTCTGAAAGGGCCGCGCAAAAACTGGATCGCCGAGCTTAATGGCTGCGCGCACGTCCCGATGCTTTACGATGTCTATCGACGAGCGAAGCGCGCTCTCGCCGAGCGCAGATGCATATCTATATACCCGCTGCCGCTGCTGTCCCGCGACAGTTCGCGGATGTGTTTTCCATGCGCGCTTAGAAGTGCATTGGACGACGACGGGTTTTTCGTACGTCTCAATTACTCGGCTGATGCTATCGCCAAGCTCTTCTCCTTCCGAGTTAATATGCGACCAGGAAGGCGAGTGCAAGTATAAATATAACATAGAGAGCCAGTCGTGAATCAAGTCATTCATTGAGAGAGCTGCAAGCTCGTCTCGTGCTCCGCCGGGAGGTGTAGGTCAGAGCCGCACGACGCGACCTCCGACCCCTTTTTTCAGCCCCGCCTGAGCGCGTGTAACTGCAGCGCTTCCGGTATATCCGCCGCGCTTCCTCTTCCGCGCGTAGACACACGTACATGCACCTGCGCCGCAGAGCAAAAGCAGAGCCGACTGGCTCGCGCGCCGAGAGAAAGAAATATGTTTATTGAGCCGCTCGCGAGAGCCGGGAAGGAAGGACGGAAGGAGAAGCAGAGGAGAAGCAGGAGAAGAAGCAGAAGAAGAAGACGAAGAGCAAGAAGGAGAAGTGAAGGAGCAGAGGAGAAAGAAAGCTGCGCGCGCGCGGCCATCGGAGTCAGATTGCAAGGCGCTTTAATTGAACATAAATCGTTCATAAGGCCCCGCGCTCGCGCTCGCCGCGCGGGCTGCTCTCCGTGATTTTAAAGCGACTATCTTATGAGCTATCTCTCTGCCATTGCCTCGGTCAGGAGAGATATACATAGCGGCCGTAGAGCAAGAGAACTAGAGAGATGCAGCAGCAGCAGCAGCAGCAGCCTACATCCACCAGCCATTCGCGGTTTTCTCTCTATACACATACCGACATGCAGCTATGTATACCCTAGCTCTTTCTCTACGGCTGCCGCGGTACGCCTCGGCGAGTCCTAGAGGGCTTCGCTTCCTTCGCGACTAGCTGTGCTCCGCTAACTATATATATATATATATACACGCTGCACCGAGATCGGCCGCTGCGCAGCGGAAGAAAGAGAAAGAGGGAGGAGGAGAGAGAGATATATATATCTCGCGAGTTCACGGGCTGCCGCTGCCCGGCATCGGAATGCTCAAGCGCGCATTCCGCCGCCGGAGCGAAAGAGCCTTCTTTCTCCTATATACACAAGCTAAACTCTTCCGAGCTCCGCGTAATGTACTTAATTATTAATTATCGACTGCCGCGAAAAACGCGGAAAAGTATAGCTACGACTCGGTTCCGATGTAATCTCGAGTTTTATACACTCGATCCATTATGCTCCGCACACAATCATCGATGTAAATAATTATTCAGCGCGTCCGCGGAAGGCATTATAAATATATACGAGCATCACAGACGCACGTGTGCGCGCGGCTTATCGATAAAAATATGAAAAGCTTTTTCCGCGAGAGAGAGAGAGAGAGAGAGAGCCGTAAGTAGGTAGGTGTATATACAGGTACTGCTGGAAATTTGTACGCGCGTTGTAAATCCCGGGGATTTCAATTTCGCGAGTCTTCCGTATGCGCGCTCTCGGAACTAATGCGCGAGGAGGGAAGGATTTAGTGCGCTCTCTGAGTTATCGTGAAAATTTAAGTGGATCGCGCGCGCGCTCACGCTCGCACCGCTGGATCTGCGTCTGTAATTGTACGCGCGTAATTTATCGCATCTGCTTGTTATTTAAGCATGCACTTTTCCGTAATGTTAGAGAATAAGCGACGAGAGGGGGAGAGCCGATCGCCGATGTGTATTAATGGACTCGTTCATTGCTTGCTTATACTTGCTGAGCCCCTATTATTTCCGTTAACAAAATTTTTCAATTTCTACACCACGGCAAACACGTGACAACTTCAAACTCCTTTTAGGGTATTATAATTTTGCAAAACTCGGCACTTTTGTAAATCAGGCAGATAATTGCGCGATGTTTATACCAAGAAGTGCGGCTCGTAAAATCCCACCGTATCGCGGGGATCAACCTCGCCCGAGCACACGATCGCTCCTTTTTCCGAGAACTTCCAAAACCATCAGGCGTGACAAAAGTAAAGTATATAACACACGTCGCGCGCTTATCTCGAACTGTAAGCGTGCTCGAATTTATCAGGGTTATAATACTCATATACAGCTCCGACAGCTTTTTTACATCACGGATCCCGAGCTTTCACATTTCCAGACAAAGCCGCGAAATAAAATTTAACAACGACACACATAACTGATAAAATATCCGAATCTAAGCGCGACGCCATCGCCGCACGCTTACGTAAAAGCCGCACACGATGCCGCGGATTTACGCAACTGTATAGGTATACAGAGAGAGAGAGAGTGGAGAAGAGAACAATCAGATAAAGCTCGCGAGCTTCATCCCCGCGTCACGAATCGAAGCAGCTTATCCGAATTTTCGTGTGAACGCCATAATGCCGCGACAGCATGTCATAAACACGGAGCTGCTGTGAAACAAAGCGACAATATCTGAAGCGGAATCGCGCGGCGCGTCGTGTCACTCTGACGCGAAAATCAAAGTCCATATCTCCCACATCCCATATATAATACGGAATATAAATACTGCACAGAGAGCGAATATCGTGTGCAGCGTCTACAAAAATCCATGCATCCACAGGCGCGGGAGAGGAAGGGGTCGAGGAGATGATTTTTAGCGGCTAGTTTCCGCGATGCATCGGGCTTTAGAAGGAACGTGCTCGGGCGCATAATGACCGAGAGAGAGAGAGAAAGAGCGCCGCCGCGGAGAAAACGCCGTTTATCGGCGGACCTGATCGCATATGCGCCCGGATCTCCCTCTCTCTCCCGCTCGAAAGTGGGAGGAGGTCCGATGCATATACCCTCTTATTCGATCTGCCTCTTCTCTCGCCGCTCCGTTTTGTAAACAATGTTCTTTCTTCGAGAGACGGGACATATAGCTCTCTCGCGTGTGCTGTTCGCACGCACGGCCCCGAGGGACGCGTTTCTTTTTCCCGATCATGCCGAGATGCAGCCCGCGACGAGAGGCAGGAAGGAAGGGACCGATGCCGTGTGTTGCTTTCTTTTCTGCCCTGACTTTACGACTCGAAATAATAGTTTAGCTCGGCAAAAATTGCGAGTATATTAATGCGCCCTTTATGAGGCCCGTGCATAGTATTATACCTGGAGTCGAGAGAGACTCTGTGTGTGTGTTGTGTACGTGCAGGCCTTTATTTATTACCCGCTTATTTGAGCCTCTGCTTTCTCTTTTATATTCCTCATGTCGATTGGGAAAATGATATTCCTTTTTGCCCGTCCCAGCGACACGATTTCATTTTTTAGAATAAACACGGCCGCAGCCGCGAGGGACACACTGCATCGGTGCGCGTCTAAGAAGCGGCATCGGCAAAAACGGATCCTGTTACGCCAAAAACTCGAAATAATTGCCTGGCTTATAAAATTCTCTCTCCCTCTCTCGCGTTCTGTATAAAACGCTTGGCTGCACCTGCAACGGTTTCCATCCTGCTTCCTCAGCGCGGCAGTGTCTTCTTATAAATAATCTCGAATTAACAGTCAAAAGTAGCTTGTAAGCCGCTCTCAAGATTGCTGCACTACAAGTGCGCGCATATTATAAAGCGAGCCGGCAAAAAAGAACTTTTTCGCAGAATTAAGAAACGAGCCGCCGTGTATGAGAGGTCGAATTATGCGTTTCGGGACCCGAGAAAAAGCGGACCACCTCACACGCGCTTATATACGAGTTCAAAGCACACCGCGAAAGTAGGCCGGAACTGCGCGGGTTATTCCCTTGATGGCTTTGCGCTGTCGTCGCGGTGTACGTGAGGCCACTTAAATATATACGTTTATAGTCGCGTTAACCGAAAAAACGCCTCAAGTATACAAGTGCGCAGTAGCTTTTTCCTCGCGCCGGTGATTGATATAATTCAATTTCGGTGCAATTCTTCAAGACCGTCGCAATTTTTCCCTCGAGTTTTATTACAATCCACAGCTACACGCGTGTAACAGGCATTACACGCCGGCGTCTATTTATACCTCGTCGGAAACAAGAAAAGAAAAACCGTCATAAAAGCAAATACCAAAAATTTTCCCCACAGCCGCGCCGAGCATAAACAGCCCTCTAAATACATAGCCGCGCTTGCTATATCGCTCGGGAGAGAGAGAGAGAGAGCTAAAGACCGACATAATTATTCGTGATAAGCTAAAGCGACCCGCTTAACGTCCATAATCCACGTGCGCGCACACGCAGGCCCCGCATGGAACGAGCGGACAAGGAAGAAGAAGAAGAAGAGGAAGAAGAAGCTCCTCGGCAAGGTGAAATCGAGCCCCGCGCTCATATTTACAACGGCTCGCGCGGGATAAATTATTAGCGGCCGCGCTGCTAATTTGTATTCGCGCGCACAAGCTCGCGCTTCACCTTATAACCCCTGCAGCTCTCTCTCTCTCTTTCTTCTCGCGTTTACTGCTCCCTCGAGACGCTACTCGCACGCACGGAGGGACGTGAGCTGCTAACCCGCGAGCGAGCAACGGTGTTTTTCTGCTCCGCAAGTCGGTCGAGTGCAGCAGCAGCCAACGGAAAGCCGAAACTTTTTTCCGGCCGCCGCCGCGCGTCTCTTCTTTCCTCTTCTTGTTCCTATGCTCTACGGCTTTTTTCTTTCGTCCGCACAGGTTGTAGGTCGCACGCGATCTGTCCGATCCCATGGGGGTTGAACGAGTAGGCCGATCTAAAAATTACCGCCTGACTGATGCTGTACCAATTTTCCACTCAGGCCGCGAATTCGACTCTCTGTGCAGCCTATCAAAGATTCATTATTTCACAGTTACGATCCGCCGGTTTTCGGACGATCGATGTGTGCGTGTACTGCACTGCATACACATAGAGTTATTTGCGGAAAGTTAAAGTAGCTGTACATGTGATATGCGCGGTGAGAGCGAACTTGAAATATAGATATATACGTAATCACGCGGAATAATCTCCGGCTGCGATCGCATTATCTTTTGTTCTCTCGAGCTGAGCAATAGCCATTATTCCCAATCAGCCTCTCGCGAATTTGTTTTGAAAGCCGCGCGCGCTTTTCTCTCATTCGACGCGTCGATATAACTCTCGCCGATTCTGGGAAAGAGCAGAACGTCCTACACAGGAGATGCAGAGCCGCTCTCCTCGGGATCAATGAGTATAGATTCAGTAGATGCTGCCGCGATAGTGTCAGGCCGCGTCTGGCCCGTAACTTTCGCAGCTGCGCTGCAGTAGTATCCTGGAGACGCGCGACGCTCGCGTCGTCATCGTTTCTTACATATGCCAGCGTAAAGAGGAAAAAGCTTCGCACGTTTATTTTGCGGATTTCGTTGGGCAATAAGAGAGCGGATTCAATTATTGTAGGCGTTACGAAAAAGTGATTTAATAAATTACGCGACAATATCGACTTTGCGAGAGATCGACACTGATAAGTGGACGAAATTACGCGCGGTAATCAGTGCAATAGATATCGCCGAGCGAAATCGAGGACACAGGCCGCCGCCACGCGTGCAATTGAATGACAAGATGACGAAGTGCCCCGACTTTTTACTCCGGCTTTTTTCCGAGCTATCGCGGGCGCGCAATCGAAATAAAGCGCGCGTGCATTACTTGCGCTCCGAAACAATTCGGCGTTGCGCAACGAGTTAAGAGAGATAGTGTATAATTGATATTTTTTGTCAGGAGACAGAGATAACGATCTGGGAAAATACGATACTTTTTCGGGTCGAAGAAGTTTGGGAATAATTCCTTTTGCAATTCGCTGTTTGTATATACACGCGCAGAGTTTCTAATTTGACGTTTACGATTTTTCGACTGTTATTAACGACGCGGTTCTCGCATTCATACGATATATGTCACCGACGTGTGTGGTGTGTATACAATAATGTAAATAACTAATCCCCACGTTTGTACACCGATGATTCCCATCAAATTTTTATGGACCTCATATTTCCCTGAAAATTACCAACTCCTCTCGAGTCCTCATTTGAATGGCCCGCGCTTTTTGTTCGATTTGATTTAGCGTCCGCTCGCTCGCATCGCTCGTAAAATCGTGCGGACGTTTTTTACGATCTAGCTTTCCGCCGAACCGCTGTAAATAATAATCGAGCATGACATATGAATATACATAATAGTAGTCGCAACTCGGTATAAATACATAATACATCCAGCGAAAACAAAGTTGACTCACTTTGCGCCTCGGAATATATCGTTTAACCGCAGCGGAGACTGCGATTTACGCCTGGCGAGCAAAGAAAATAAAAAAATAACAGGAGGAAGGACAAGAAAAGAGCGAGCAAAAGAGAATAGAGGCGGAGGAGCGGTCGCTTTTAATCTGCTGCTCGCTTCTAATCGGATGAAGGCGGAGATCCTCGCTCGATCGCGCGCTCTCCTGTTTTCCTGCTATTCTTTTTCTCCGCTGTATCGAGGGGGAATTGAGGACGTGATACCATAATTTAGGGACACCGGATTCGTTCGCGCGTGCGCGTTAAGACTGAATTATCCTTCGAAATCTAACGAGATCGTTGTTAAAATTATTAAGTTTTTCACTTTCTACTCTCATCGTGTCATTGACCGGTAATTCGACAGGCGTGTTTAATGCTCGGAAATTAAAGAGCCAGTATAGTCGAAGCACCACAAGAGATAATAACGTGCACATCGGAGTATTAACTCGTTCCTCTTATTTCGGCTCGCGTTGACAGAAAAAAGACGCGTCGAGGGCGTTACTTATTCGAGTGGTCGAAATCTCGGGAATCCAATTTACCGGGCTCTTTCCGGCTGATTCACCGAACTTAACTACTATATTAGGAGTGAGGTCACGCGGGCGCGTATAGTGCTTTTTTTCGCTCTTTAGTCACGGCCGGTGTTTCCTGATTCTCCTACTCGGATACGTCCGTGTCTGCTTTCGCGAGAAATACGTGTTTTTACAGCCGGACGACAATCGACCAAGCGAGGACGTGCCTTTGACGACAGGGGCGGGAGTGAGAGTCTCTTCTTTGAGAAAACGGAAAACGGTAACTCTCGCAGTCGAATCCAATTCTGCATACATAGCTTGTATAGCTCTATGGCTTTATTGTATTGGAAAGTTCTTAGTCGTAGGGATACAGAGAGAAAGAGCTCTCTAAACGCTCGGCTAATTTTTCTCCGAGTCTCAAAGTTTCGCATAAAGCCGGCAATATAACTCGCGCGCGCGCACCAGACATATAGAAGCGGCGGCGAACGAGGCGCGGCGGCGGCGGCAGGCGGGGGAGGGAGTAGGCGAGAAGGATATCGAACAAGGAGGCAATTTTGTAGACGCGCGAACGGGGCTTCGGTTTACGGCTCGCCGTAAATTCAAATTTCCCGCCATTCGATTAACCCGTTATTGAGCGTGCGGAATGCGTTCTCTCTCTCTCTCTTTCGTTGCCCCCCTGCAGTATAGCGGGTAGAACCTACTGCTGAAGAGTAGCTGCTGCCGGTGTCTAGGAAAGAAGCAAGTATTACACAGACCGAATTTCAATTGTACGCTCTCTCCCAGCCGTTCACCTCTGCGCGCTATTAGAGAGTCGGTAATAGCTCTCTAGTACCATACTCGCTTCTGCGCAGCTCGCGGCCTTTTAACCCCTCGCGCGAGAAACCCAAATTATTTCTTGCGATACTAAATTCATCAGCTCGTAGACTTTCTATCCTATAGCTCATACAGCGCAGAATCTCTCTCTCTTTCTCTCTCTCACCACAATCAAATTACGTGTGGATTGCAGTTCCTTGATTGTTTAAAAAGTCCGCCGCTTGAAATTTACAGCGGGGGTCAATTGCGCGTGAGAGCTGCTCTGCAGTGCGCGCACAGCAGCGGCCATTCGATTATACGGAGGCAGTAGAAGCAGCAGCAGCAGCAGCAGCTAAGAAGGGCTCTCATCTCTCTCTGCGCGCGATGCCCTTCCGGTTGCGGTTCGCGGCGGCGGCGCGTGCTCGTAAAGCCCGATGTATGTCACTATAAAATAATACGCCACGATACTTACTCCGGCTTTAGAGCCCATTAATTTCACCCCGTGCGCTCGCTCGCTCGCTGTATCCACAGAAATCGCTCAGTGACACTGTATCATCGGCCTCGACGAGAGAGAGACCTTATGTGCTATACGCCTGGCTCTCATTTCATTCTATATACCGCGCCGGCTTTTCCTATACACATCGTCGTGCGCGCCTTGCAGCACCGCTACCGCGCTCGAGATTTTCGCTCCGTGTCTGTGCTCTTCTCTCTCTCTCTCTCTCTCTCATTAACAACTTCCTTATGGCTGTTTTGCTTAATGGCCGGCAATAAGAATGTTCTCAGTGCGTGCGCTGTGGTGCTCGAAAATATCGGCCTGGAAATTTGTCTATGGAATAAGTCGTCCGTTTTATCCCCGGCGATTACTCTGGATTATACTTGTGAAACTCCAAGAGCTGATTGTTTGTTATTACATACGAAAGCGTCGTCCCGAGATTGTCTGCCTTTTGTCGGATTTTTCACTCAGTATTTACACGAGAAAAGTCGACACTATTGTTCGAGTGGCTTCCTAAGAGCTCGACTCTGAAAAAGCCTTAAAGCGGTGTCTATCTTCGAGATAGGCGATTATTTGCTCAGCAAACACACATTCATAGCTTGTTTTCTTTTCAAATGACGTGGATCCGATTTTCATCTCAAGGCTTACCCTCTCGCGTCTTCGTCTCGAGACACACAGTACACGTCTTTGTACTTTGATGCAAAATCGTTTATGTGTCGCTCGTAAATGCTCACGTCACTTTTCGAAACAGTCCACGGTTTATTTTTCTAGCGGCG
The DNA here is from genome assembly GCA_900474305.1 of Cecidostiba fungosa. NCBI lineage: Eukaryota > Metazoa > Arthropoda > Insecta > Hymenoptera > Pteromalidae > Cecidostiba > Cecidostiba fungosa. The sequence continues at coordinate 20,314 of UCOJ01000228.1, read as the reverse complement.
ATTGAAATTCTTCCGTTTATACATACCTACAAAGTACGTCGTATTTTTGAAAAGCGGAAGAAGGCTAACACAATCTATAATACAATGCGGCGACGAGGGCCCCCGACGACGGGAAAACATTATAATTACATAATATACATCAGAGATATGCATCTCGGCGATTATACCGGCGACACGTATTATGAAATTATTAATTCGCAAATCACGAGCGCCATAAGGGGGCACGTGACAATCGTCGTCGTCGTCGTCGAAGGCGCATTATTAATCACGTAAAGCGAATTAAGCCGGGCTGCGACACGACAGAGGAATTTCCCGCCGCGCGCGCTTTGTCCTTCCATATATACCCACAGCATTATGCACTGCAGCGAACGAAGACCAATGACGCAATTAATAATTAGTCGAGAGCAGGAGTGCCGCGCGCAGTGCGCTGAGGCGTCCCCCTGCTTCTCTCCGATCATGGCACACGACTATAATATGCTCTCTGCGCAAGCACGCGTTATATATATATATATAATGGTATATATACGGCACCAGTTTACGAGCCTCGTGTCTCAATGCAGCGCGAGAGCATGCGGTATACGAGTCACGTGAATGCGCGCGGCCGGCGCTTTTTTCGTCCTATAGGCGCCTTTTTGCCAGTTGCGACACGCGAAAATGACTTTAATGCTTCTTTTCGGACACGCTTCTCTCTCTCTGTCTCTCACAGTTGTTGGATTGTCTTTTTCTCCGTACGTACGTATAGTGTGTTTTTTCTTTCGAGCTAATTGTGAAATGTCTCGCTCGTCGGCGTTTCTTAACCCTTTGAAGCGATGTAACGATTTGATTGGATTATGGATTATTGTTCGGAGATACGTTGACACGTTTTGCCACGCTGGAATTTATATATTGAAAGTTGCCGAGACAGACGAGTCGATAATTGTGCGCGTCGATAACGATCGACGTGTGATGCTGCGCGCGCGCGCGTGGACCTGCAATTACGTCGTTTGCAAAAATTCAAGCATTTCATAAGTAAGAAAAGGAATATCTCTTGGGTGTACCCGATGTACAATAGAATGAAATACGCAGGCGCGTAAAAAATCAGCCAGCATTTACGCGATGATATTACGCGAGGAAGACGTTCACCCCGGCGTCGCGAGAGTTAGCGATTTTAATGACAGGCCAAATGACGGGCATTTCCGTCTAATGGGTCTTTCAGTTCTGCGCGGTATTATTAATTTTTGCTCTCACGCGCTCTGGCATCATTATGTACAAAGTATTATTCTAAGCCCGACTCGCTTCGCCTGTGGGAACGAGAGAGAGAGGTTTAAATAATATCTCCGCGTGGAATTAGGATCCATTAGGAGGTAAAATTCGACATAAGTGTCATCGTTTGCCGCCGCCGCCGCGCGTTATGAAAGCGAGCTGCTCGTAAAAATCGGTGACCCACGACGTCTTATTCTTTTCTCGTCGCTCTCTCCTTCTCATATACTCTTCCCGGTCCTCGTCTCGTTGGAAGGTGAATTGTGACTTTCACGTTATGTATCCTCTGTGTGTGTCTCTCTCCGTATAATATATAAGTGAAATGTAATAGTCCTGTCGTTTACCTGCTGATTTTAAAACACGTAATTCGCCTACAAATTTTGATGGAATTTCTCTCTTTCACGAGATATATGCACAGTTAAACATTGTATTATTATATTCATCATCATCGTTATTTTCAGATTAATCGTTAATTTTTCCAGGTTACTCTGATTTAGTTTCGTTATTGTTACAGCTATATTGTATATTGCCAATTAGTAATTTGTTAAACGTACATTATAGTGTTTGATAATTATTATCTCACGACCTCGCAAGCGATTATTATCATCGTCAATCGTTCAAAGGGTTAATCATCGTCATCATCATCATCATCATCATCATCCAAGTGTCCGTGTTGTGTATGTGTACAGATTATAAGGAAACCAATTAGTTACGTAATTAATGAAAAAAATGATGGCCTTAGAGCCGTTAGTGGCCAATTTAGTTGAAAAAAGGATATCACCGCGATTATATTGTGCGATTTTAATCGTTTTAATGATGCGTTAAGTGAGTCCGACTCTGAGAGGCTGCAGTAGACATAGCAGCGCGGCCGATTCGTTGCCGCGAACAAACGGCGGCCGTTTTATCAGAGCCTCGCTCGGCGCGCGAGAGTAGAGAGGTATATAAGGAGTTATTAGCCATAGAGCGAGAAGATCGAGAGTTGAGTTAGACAGAGAGGGAGAGCAGCGTAAGAGAGAGAGAGAGAGCGGGGAGCTGGTGGTACACGTGGTAATTGCACTGCGCGGGGACGTCGTCGTACTCCTTCTCTCTCCTGCGAGTTTAGATGGGAAAATCTCTAATGGCGGCAAGCTGATAACAATGGGATCAACGGCTTAATTGCAGCCACGGCTATATTTATACGTAGCAGGAAGAAACCGATGCAATATTGCAGGAGATGCTCACAAAGGAGGAGGAATGCGATCGGGAGGTTATATGTATGTGGTGTGGAACTGATGGACGGGAGAATCGCTGCAGCTCCGCGTATACATATACATCCGAAACGAGCGCGGAGTTAGATAAGGGGAAGGATATTTTCTCTCTCGTCCTACGAGTCTTCCCTTGCGTCATCCGGCGCATATACGCGTGTCCTTTCGCGAGACATGCAAACGCGGATTATAACGACTCTACTCTGCAGAGGCGGCAGACGTCTCTGTCCCCGTTGATCTGCGCGTTCAAGATGCGCGAGTGAATTTATATGCTGGATTCGACTCGGCTGCAGCGATTTATTGAAAAAAAAAAAAAAAAAAAAAACGGCGCGTAACTCGATTAAAGTTCCAGCTGGCCATCAGCAGTAATAATTCTCAAAAAGAGCTTGTGTCCCACGGCACCGCCTATAATTCACGCCTATCCACCCTAACGATCTTTCGCCTCGAGCGCTGAAAATTCAAATCAAATTCAACAACCCCTTCTCGCTCGGTGCGACAAAAAGCCAATCTTCGCGTCCTATGAGAAACAGCCTCTCTCTCTCTCTCACTCGCTATACAGCTCGCCTGGCGGTGGCGGCATACCGAGTAAATTGAAGCTGCAGCGCGGCGCGGCGCGCTTGAAAATTGAAAAATAAAAGAGCTGCGCAGCAGCAGCAGCTATAGAGTAGAGTAGCCGAGAGCTCGCGCGCGCGCGCGCGAGAGAGAATATCGTAGAGTAGAGGTAGAGGAAGGAAGGAGAGACAGGTGTGCTTGGGAAAAGTCATTGTTCGCTGCGTAGCAGCGGCAACCTCGGCGTTCGTTAGTGAAGCACGACGAGGAGTACGACGACCAGTATACGTTCCAGCTCCTTCTCTTTCGCTCTTTCTATCTCTCTCTCTCACTCTTTATCTATCTATAGTCAGTATATAGGCGCGCGCTTCTCGCGGCCGCTTCCCTGTGTGTCAGTATGTGCGCGGCTTTGTGTATGCGCATACATATCCATGCGGTATGGGCAGAGCAGCAGCAGCAGCAGCAGCAGCGACGACTCACCGATCCTCTTGACGTGGACGTCCCGATTGAAGGAGACGCTGCGCTCCGCAGCGTTGCGCTGCCTATTCGGTCCCGACTCCAGTTCGTCCAGCAGCTCCAAGTCCTCGAGGAGCTGCCCCGACCTCGGAGACTCCACACGCTCGAGCTCCGGCATCCTCGATTTTCCGAGAGAAGGCCAGCAGCAGCAGCAGCAGCAGCAACGCTCATAACAGCCCGAGCATTACCCCGAGATTGAGACTAGCCTATAGCTATATTTCGCTTTCGATTCGTTTCCCTCTCTTTCTCTCGTCTTGGAGGAGCTGCGACAGTCACCGGCAAAACAACGCGGTTTTATAATCAAACATTTTTTTGTATCATGCTCAGCTGTTAATGGTTTTTTTTTTATGTGAATTTGTTAGGAATGCATTTTCCCCCCCGATTCTATAATCGAGAGAGATGTTAACGATCGAGTTTCATCCGGTGCAAGGGCCTTTAAACCGTTACCGCGGGGGGATCATGTATAGTCAAGGTCGTTCCGTGTAACTTCCACTCTCGAAAAGTTCGAGGCGACCGATAAGACAGCCATAAAAATCGAATTATCAACCGGTCATCGGAGCGTGAAAGCCGGCGTTAAGTGTTACGAATGAGTCGATCGCGGACAGTCCAAATGGAGAGCGGCGTAACGCGGTGTCCGGCTATGACTTTCGTCACGTTTTCACTGTCTAGGACAATGACGATGACGAAAAATCTCGACAGACGGTGCGATGGCAATGTCGATAACACTGCTGGGGATGACGATACGTATACAGATGAATGATGACACTTTGCATTTTCCTCGATTTTCTGCTGCGCCGAGATGGGTAATGCAAAAACATTACACGAGGAAAGTTCAGCCTTTTATCGCGCGATCGCTTAAATTTTTGTGGGAAGCTCTTAATGGCGTGTTTCATTTGGTTAACGGGTGTGGAAAGCTATGCAGGTTGAAAAAAAATTGTGAGAAAGTTTCGACGTCGCGCGCAAAACAAAGAGTGAAATTTCAAAAAAATAATCGTCAGACTTTCTCGGAGACCCGGAAAATTTGACCGCGCGGGTGCGGCTAAATCTTTCCACGCAAAAACCTTCCTGTCGGCAATTAGTCGCATTTAAATAATCTCATTGTCTACGCTGAGAAAACTGTGTGGTAAGAAGTACCTCAAATGTTTACAAAATAAATGCGCGAGTTTTCTCAGTGTAGACTCGTCCGCTGCTAAATAATTAAGGCGATTCTTGGAAAATCGGTCGAGTGTGCGGAGGTGTTTTCGGCGATTCTGCCGATCCATGTACAAGTGAAGGTCCAATTTAATTCTCCTTTGTCTCTCAACAAGCGCAACAGCGTAGACTTTGCTATAAACCAGATTTCGATTTCTTTTCACGTGCATCAGCGCACTAAAGCTCAAAGAGCGCGCATAAATCTAGAATTCCAGCGAAGGAGCCAGCTGATTCACCAGATATAAACTCCCGCATCGACGTAGAGCTCAATTAGCCACAAAGCGCGTCCGGAGGCGAACAACTAACAAAACAAGGCCTCAAGCGCTCTCTACATAAACGAAAATGTCGCGCTTAAAATGCCGCGCGAACGCTCGCGCGCCCGTGAATCGCAATCGGTCGCGGGGAATCTGAAAATCCCGCAGTTAAACCGCGCGCACACGTATTTGAATTTTTTTTGTCCTCCACCGCATCACACAGAACGGTCGAGGTTAACGATCCTCTCTTTCTCTCGGCTCCGTCGGGCGACGCTATCGCTCTCGATTTTTTTCCCGCGGAAAATGGCATCACCGCGAATTAAGATGCATCGCGGTCGCGATTTTTCCTCTTATTCACAATGTGGCCTCTGCGCCCTTGAAGACAATGGGCTATATAAGCCTTTCTCGTTTCGCTCTTTCTCTCTCCACCCCCGACATCATCATCATCATCATCATCATCTCTCGCGACGGCAAGGAGCAAGGTCATCTTCGGCCGCGCGCGACGGACACGGCTCTATTTCACTTTCTGCGCGCCGCCGCGCTTCAATTCTTCCTCTCGCGCGCGCGCGCGCAGCTGATGATCTTTCGCGGTCTTCGCTTTAATTGTGTCTTTACTATAGGACTTCCTGTTTTTTGCCCCACGGATTATTTAACTTCTTCTGATGGGATTTCGCAGGACGGCGAAACGTCTCTTCGGGGAACGCCCGTCGTCGTCTTGTACATCTATACTTTGCGCTATGTATATCTATAGGTAATAATTCCTCGAATTCAGCGCGTTATTTGCAGAGCTACGACTTAATTAGCACTTTTGAATTACAATACCAGCTCGTAAGCTCGCAGCGTTATAAAACAGACTCGCGTCATCTCATAAAAGTGCATGCATTATGGCTCGTTAATACACATCCGTACGCAAAAACTTTCTCTCCTCATTTCACCCCTTTCCCATGTCTCTTTCTCCCTCTGCAGTCTCACTCGCTCGCTCGCGCCACACACGGCAGCAAAGCGAAAAAAAGAAGCAGCAGCAGCTCGTAAGTCAAGTTCTTTATTAGTCTGCGGATTTACGGAGGAGCCTCGCGGTACACCTATATAACTACCTATATATATATACGAAGCTATAGCTCGCGCGCCACTTTCAAATGAGACAATTCACATGGGGCGTCCGCGGTCAACCGGATTAGAGAGAGAGAGAGAGAGATGCAGCCTTCTATCTCTGCCTGATGCAGAGACTCTCCGCTCTCCTACTCGACTTTTCTACTCGGCAACGGTATATAGCAGAGAGAAAGAGAGGGACGACGATGTAATCCGCGGATACAATAGCTTAATGAGGCCTCGTATCTTCGTGACTCGGGAATTTACGGGCGATTTATTTACGAGCGCGCGAGCGCCCAAGCCGATTACATGCATTTCGTGAAACCAAAATGGAACGCGCGCGCAGTCAATCGCTCTCGGCACGGCAACTTAACGTTCGCTTGCTGCTGCCGCTGGAAGGTCAGTCGTATGTGTGCGCGCGGACGCGACCAATCGCTATACGATTATCCGTTATTAATTATTAATTATCCCCTCGCGAGCGTGTATCGCATTAATAGATAACGTTTCGCTTGTATTGTAGTGCTTGTAATACACGTTCTGCTCTCGTGACGAATACGCTTTATCTCTCTCTTTTTTCCTTACTATGTACAGGTCGTTTGGAAAAATCGCACTTGCCCTAATTATTATCGCTCTGCACACCTCGAATATAGTGCTTCAGTGAAACGTAGGTACGACTTGCGGCTGATTTTATGATTTTATACGTGTTGTTACACGCCGATCGTTTTGGATCGCACGATTTCTCCGAGAGAGAGAGAGAGATAATTAATCCTGCGCTAATTGCGCGCGCGCGAGTTAGCTTCTAACGTTTCAGCATTGTTTCAAAAGCGTCGTCGCGCGTTGCACAAGGATATTTCATGTAGAGCATAACCGAAAAGCGGATTGCGATGCACTACTGCGTGATTCAGGTCTAATGTTACAAATCACTGAAAATAATAACGAAGCTTCTCGAAAAATCTCTGTATATATACCCGACTAACGAGATCAGCGGCATTTATTACGAAACGCGCGCAATTGTAATCTTTCACTCGAGATATCGGGAGGACTGTAAATCGACGTAGTAATTATTTTGGGCAGTGAAAATACGCGCGGCAAATTGAAATTTCGATTTATCGCGCTGAAATTATACAAAGACAACGATTAATCAGCGAAATTTTTCTCGAGAACAATTACATAAAGGACGGACGCACGCATGTATAAAGCGGACGCGAAATCGATCGCTTCGTCGTAAGATAAATTTCAACGACAGGAGCGCGGGCCTCCTTTTTACCTTAAACGGTTCTTCGAAAGCCCCGACAAATTCGTCATGATCGATATTTCAACTCGCGTGTAACTTTTTCTTCGTGTAATTGGCATAAGGAAACCGCGAATTTATCCTCGCCCAAGGATACACTCGATGAAATATAATCGCGGGCTGCAAGTGGGATCTGAGAAAAAATGCAATTTGCATTGACGCAGAAATCCATTTCCTGCTTCGTACACGGAATATGAGAACGAAATAAATGGCCGTCTCTTCTTGCGCAAGGTTCAAGATATAAATACCTCGCGGTTGACAACGTTATAAGACAGCCGAGCTTGAAAAAAAAAATCGCCACGCGACGATCGATCGTGTGTACACAAAAATACGCGATAAATCGAAAGGCAAACAAACGCCTGCGTATATAGCCGGACTTTTACAGCGAGGCATCGACCTTAATAAAGTATACACGCACACGTGCTGTTCATTTTTTTTTTTGGCGCTCGCGCCCGCGAGAATACACATGACGACGCGGTGCAGAACCAGCTCGTAAAAGTGACGTTAAAGGATATACCTGGCGGCTGCATCAGCTATACTCTCTCCCCCTCGGCATTTTACGACACAAAAGGCGCCCCCTCGCTTCCTCTCGATTATTGCTCGAAATTCCGCGTATCCTGGCGCCTAAAAAACCGTGGCGAAACGACGTGGCGGAAGACGCGCGACACGGAGTTGAGAGATAGTAGATGAAATTGCAGTTCGGCTACTTTTTTCTATTGCAGCGGCGCTTGTGATCGGGAAATTCGGTTGAATAAGTTCTTTGCTTTTATACGCCTGGTTACAAGAATTCTAAACGATTTGCACGAATGAACGCGGAATAACATAAATAATGAATTGATATTGTAAACAGAGCGATGACCTAGAATCTCTAGCTCTGTTATGAATTTATAATGATTGCTATAAACCTACTTTTTCCGCAGCGATTTCTCGCGTTTGTTGTTTTTATGTATGAACTACTCGAGAGCGCTTATCATTTTTCCACTGAACACCGGCTTTTGCTGCAAGATCCCCTTTGCAATTCAAGCGCGCAAATAACTGTACGCGCCAATATTCGAGCCAACGGATCGATAAAAGCGCATTTTTCCGCGCTTCCAAAAAAATACGAAGTAAAAGATGAAGGAAATTAGTAGCGTCGTAAAGCAGCTGATTGCGCGCTGTGACGTAGTTTGACGCCGGAGTCAATGCACCTCGTCGCGCGAGGGCTTGGGCGAGAAACGAAAGAGAAAGGCTGCGCAGCGCGACGGAGAGAGAGAGAGAGAGAAAGAACGAAAGAGATATGAGCGGAAGAGGGCGAGAGAGAGATTCATCGAGAGCGGTGTCATGGTTCAGGCCGATGATCAGCCTTTTACGAGAAGGATTTCCCTCTGCAGAGCGCGCGAGAGCGAGAGAGAGAGAGAGGAGGGAACGAGTCAAGGTCGAGGAGGAGTATATAGGAGGCCTCCCTTCGAATCTTTTCTTCGACGGCACGCCGCGATGCAGAGACGAGAGAAAAAAGGCAGCGGCTCTCTGATGCCCGCCTCCCTCTCTTCTGTATACCTTTGGGGGACACGTCCGCGATGTGTCTCGAGGAGAGAAATTCACCTCGGCTTATCTGCGAAAATTCCCGCGATTCCAGGCGAAAAACGCGTAATGACACGTTGGCGAGAGAGAGAGAGGGAAAGATTGTCGTTTTTTGGGGCCCCGGGCACCATTACACGGCCCTTATATGCGCTATATAAATTAGCCTCTTTAACGCTCATATGTAAATAAGGATTGAAATTTATGAGCTGATTAAAGCCGGACTTTTCTCGGATCGCCGCCGCGGCGGCTCTCATATGTGTGCTGTATATGTATACAGGTACTCGTGCGCACATTCACACCCTCGCGGTTCTTTTGTTCCGCAGCGGCAGCCTGATGCGATACGCGGAATCGATGCAAGTGCATGGCTTTTAAAATCGAGTTTATAAAAGCTGATATAGCGCCTGATGCGCGCCGTCTCTGCGTAAATATTTTTCGTCGTTCTCGCACTGCGCAGACTTTCACTCTCGATTCACACACCGCGCGATTTTCCTAACGTACAAAGTACACGCTCGCTGACCGCGAACAGTATATTTCGTAAGGCTTTTTTCCTCCAACCCTTCGCCGCAGCTTTCAATTTCAACTTTGGCTTCGAAAAGATCTATGTATACAATATACGAGAGCTGTGTATACAGCGTTGAAAGAACCGCTCGACGAAAATAGCCGAATCGTTAAATGGGCAGCGCAAGATTTATTGGCTAATTGTTCCCTCGCGAATTTAGATTCGAGCCGATACCGATATTCTACTGCACAGAACAGCTGTTCGCATCAGGTTTATATCGCAACTATGCGCGCTACTACCGTTCTCCATTTAAATTTCATATGCTCTCGGAGCACGCTCTGCTTCCCCGCGTTCTGCCGTAATTCGTAACGGACGTTCTATCCGATTAGGCAGGCTCTCGGAGAGATTTCGAGTGTTTTGTTTTTGAATAAACGCGGTTATTCTGCAAAAAGAAACGTCGATATAAATACGGAATCTTGAGGATCAGGCTTGACACCTACACTCGTCTCACTTAGTCGTTTATTACCCAAGACTCTATAAAAGTTAATACCAGGGCAATGCGTGATGATGCGGGAAGGTTAAAGTTATACTTAAAAAAAATCAACATTCGGGGAAGCCTGCTCGGTCGACAGCGCATCTTGCACGCGTTACGAGGGGAGTAAAAAAGTGCGCATTAAACATCATGTTAAACGGCCATTAATGCGGCTTTTTATGCCCTAATTTCCGCTATCGATGTCAGCATCGTAAAAAATACGAGCCTTAATCGGTCCGCGCGCAGAAGAGCCAATAAGATCGTAAAATTATTATAAGAAGGCGCTTGCTCACGCGCGCGGCTTTTAAAAGTTCTCGGAAACGGAGGAGGAGGTGGCGGCGGAGGAGTAGGAGGCGAAAGGAGAGAAAGAGAGAGAGAAAAAAGAAGCGGAGATTGGCGGATTCCAAAGCCGCTCTCTGGGGTAGCTTCTTTCTGCGTTGTTAGCGGAGACTGCGTCTCATTCTAGTCTTTCTTTCTTTCTTTCTTTCTCTCTGTCTCTCTTTCGTCCTCGGGAGAAAAAGAAATAACGAGGACAAAAAACGAAGGACGCGAATGGGAGTAAGAGGGAAAAAAGAGAGGCATGGAGAGAGAGGGACAGAGAAAAATCGAAACGAGTCTGAATGCAGTGAGGGCATATTACGAGAGGAAGAAAGTGAAAGCGAAGGTGGGAGAAAAAGAAGAAAAGGGATAAAATCGAGGGAACTTGTTTCACTTCGTTATCTCCTTTTCGAGCGGAGGAAAGAGAATGCGCGCGCGCGCGCGTGTGTGTGCCAAATTCGCCACTAATATACCCGACGTCCTCTCGATCGATAAATCTCGATTTCGCTGCTCAACGCGCAACCTTTTACTTTCCGAGCGAGCGAGCTTTGTTGTCGAACGGGAGAGACGCGCTTTATTTTTAGAGCCGTCTCGATTAAGATACTCGCGCCAAATGGACTCGCATCGTTAGTTATGTTTTCCTTTTTGCATCAGCTATCGATTTTCGCAGTTAACCGTCATCTGTTATTTATTTAAAGTACGTGCATGCGCGAGAGTGGCCAGCGGCAAATTTATTCATAAATCACAGGAACGATCGTAAACATCGAAATGAAAGGCCGAAGAGAAGATAATAATCGATCGGAAATTACCGATTCGTTTCTCGAATTCCATAAAGCGAAACGCGCCCCGCAGCGACCACACACGCGAGACTGTCCTGCAGCAGTCGTTTGCATGAAGCTCCTCCTCTCTCGCATATCCTCTCCCCCTGTGTGCAAACAACATATTCGCGCACATGCGGTGTAATTGGCTCACTTTAGCCGGACGATTTTCGCCCGTTTTGCGTACACTCGTTTGATTTATTAAGTGCGCGCGCGAGCCGCGTTTATTGAGCCATTTACGCGGCGGCGGCGGCGGCGGTGGCCTCGCGTATAGCCGCAGCTCATTGTTGTCGTCGTCGTCCTTTTCGTCCCGCACGTAAATAGCGATTTACGAGGCGTACGCGCGCAAAATACATATAGCCGATTCGCGCCACTAATCGATATATCTATAGCGCGTTGTATTCTAGCGCGGATTCAAATTTTCGATCGAAATCTCGCGACGCGTTAAATTTAATCACGCCAGAGTATATATCGCAAAGCGATTAAATTGCCGGCTGCGGACGCGCATTCCCACAACTGTGCGCCCCGGGAAACTGACGTACACGCAACGACACTTAATTTCTCTGAGGAGATACCTATCCCACTGTATATACTTCCCTCATTTGCCGATGCAGAGACGTTGATAGTTGCGCGCGCGCGTCGTATAATCACTGTGTTTACACCAATTTTTTTTCGGTTTCGTGATTGTTTTCCTGGGAATTTATTATTTCTCTTGCTCCCGTCGTTAGTTAGCGCGAGTATGTGAGGAATTCCGAAAAAAATATTCAAAACGGAGAATAGTTCAGTCCTACATGTCTGGGACAAGTTAAGGAAAATATTAGCTTTAAATAAAAACTGCAGTGGTTTTTCCCTTTCTTTAAATGCTTATCATTTTTTTTTCTACATTATAACAGTATTTGTATGACCGAGAAAACAATGCGCCGCAACCGATCGCACTTGATTATTTGTTCAAGTTCTCGAACGCTTCAATAGCTGAATATTTTTTGTGGAATTCCTCATGCATGCGAGCGGCGAGCTATTTGAGTAAAATTCATGGAAATGCAAATAGCCAACGCCTGAGTATAATTTAGTCTCGCTTTCGTCTCTCGAAGGCATCCCCGACGTATATTTTTCCGCTAATGCGAGGCGTCGAGCGTCAATTAAAGCGCGCAACGTTTTAATCCCCTCGAGTTAAACGCTCAAAAATGGAAAATTTATCCCCGCACAGAGACGAGCGGCGGCTTCTCGGTATACGCGCTTAATGAATATTCACACGAGAGACGGCGGCGAGTGTGAGTTAAACTATACGACATCCTAGGAATTCAAAAATGTCCCTTTACACAAAAGTGCATGAGCTGCCGTGCGCTTAACGAAGGCTCAGCAGCAGCAGCAGTAGCATCCGCGCGGCGTGTGAAATATAAAATCCCTCTCTGGGTAATTGAAATTTATATAGTGTAAGACTGCAGCAAGCGAGCCGCGCGCTGCAGCGCCGATTAAATTGTAATGCGAGAATTTATCGCTTCGATGAGCGGCCGCGGCCGCTGCTGCTGCAGTACACACACTCAGCTCTCGACGACAAGCTTAATTCGGGGCGTATATACGAAAATTTTCGTTTATTTGCAGCCTCCGAGAAAGAGAGAGAGAGACTCCGATGGCGAGACGCAGATAGAGACTGCGGCAGCCGTGCTCTCTCTCTCTTTCTCGAGATCTTCATCTATAACATGCGCGAGAGCGAGGGTCACAAGACAAAAGTCGACACGAACGTCGTCGTGTAGGAAGGACGCTTTTTCCCCCTTTGCGCGAAAATAATTACCGCGCGCTGTTATTTATTTCGCCGCTCGTGCGCGCGCGCGGCCTTTATTTTCTTATCTCTCTCGGGCAGCTTTGCTCCTTTTCGCGTGATGCTAAAATTATTTAGATTCGAGAGAGAGACAGAGAGATCGTCTCCTTCTGATATACACGGCTTTGACAATTACGATGTTCCGCTTGTTATTAAAGTAAAGTGGCATTTTTCGCGCGCCTAATTGTTGATTATTACTTGCGCGGCTATTACTGCTTTACTCTGATTATCTGGGCTAACGTGCAGCGCCGCGGAATATCTACTATGCATAAGGATTCCTCTAATTGTCGAGAGTATCCTTTGTTCCTGTGCAGCTGAAATAATAGCTTGTCAACCGTAGCGCGAAATTGGCGAATGAAGTTTTAATCGAAAATGCAGCAGCAGCAGCAGCCACCGCGAAGCGAGAGCAGATAATGACGTTAGCCTCGGCTGCTCTCTTCCCCTAACCGTAAACCGTAACTTTTTCCCTCTTCGACTGCAAAGCTCGTGCGGCATCAGCAGCAGCAGCAGCAGAAGCAGCAGCAGCTTTTCCCCTCGAATCTCTCGGCGCGCGGCGTGTCAACATGTCTCTGGTAGTCAATCTCGTTCGCGCGCGAGAGGAAGAGAGCCGCCGAGGAATCTCTCACGGTCCTTCCTGCGCTCGCGCGCAGCTCGCGGAAAATTAAACGTCCAGCCGCGCTCTCTGCAGCGGAGAAAGACCGAGCTGCTCTCTCTCGCGCGCGCGCGCGGCGATTAAACTGTCCGTTAACGCGCTTTAATTGATCTAGCCAGCTAATGGGGACCTTTCACGGACTTTTCTGGCATTTCCGCACGCTCTCTCTCTCTTCTTTTCTTCCTTCGCGCTAGCTGTATGTATGTACACTCTGTTGTTGTGGCTGTTCCGTTACGTCGCGAAAAAGCTTTCTGATTGGACGACCGTGCGCAGTATGATGAGCTTTACGCGGAATTATGCATGCGCTTTTGATGAGGGAGAGCTAACAGTTGTTTTACGCGGCTTGTTTGCTTTATTCGCCGCGCTCGACCATTCTGCAGCCAACTGTTTTTGCGCGAGCGTGCGAATGGGTTCTTTTCTCGAATATATACTTAAACGACGCCTGGATTTTCCACCTTTTTGTACGCTGCGAATCGAAATCTAGTTTCAGCAAAATCTACGTGTACGATGCTTAGTTTACCCAATACATATGGAAGAAAGTGCATCACAGAGAGGTCTGTTGTTTTGAGTAGTAGGAACAGAATAAAAGTGACAAACCTCAGGTGCGTATACTTTGTGTATTTCGGAGAGTAAAACGCCGAAGCACTTGTACCTTCAGCCTAACTACACTTTTTCATTTCACTTTCATGGATCGACTTGACTTTATGTACTATATATACCATATGATCGAATCACTGTATTCGAACTCTGTGCTCTCCCAACGAAGCGGATCGCCTTACACGTTTAATTTGATTGTCAAAACACACAATACCGCTTGTGTGCTTTGACGAGCAAATCTAGGCGAAAGAGTATATCGGCTTGTCACAACAGGAATGACTATCGAGAATATATATCGCTTTACACAGATATGCATATAATGGCTAGACATTATTTAACCGCCTGGCAAGTTCAATCCTTTTGTGATTCCTATAGCTATTATAGATGCGGCACCGATAAACTTTTGTTCGACAAAAAGTGAAGAGTCACTTGGTCGCGAGAGCACAGAATTTCACTCAACTTCACTTTGAGATATTGATATACCGTAGGAAATCGATGATACTGCGATGTTGATGTATGTTTTGACGAGACTAAAAATTAATTGTTTTGTGTATACACATTACACGTTCATCAGTAGCAGGTGCAATTTTAAAGGCTGCCTGCTGCCTCGTAATACAAATGCTAAATCATTGCACAATGAGCGAAAAGCTGCTGTTTAAAATATCAAGACGACGGCTCTCAAAAAACACGTTACGTAAAGCCACTATTCCATGCATTGAGAAGTGTTTTGCGGCGAAAACGTTTGTTGACGCAAACGTTACTCATCTCCGGTGTTCTTGCACGCCGCGGTAAAAACACAGCTTTTAACCGGTGCCGTCACCACTACGTCATACGCGGTTTTGCGTATAACCGGTATAACAGAAAAAAACGGTAATAGCATACACAAAACAATGTTGTCGAAAAATTTGCGAAACCGATCCCTTTTCCGACGAGACTTGCATGGCAAGAAAAGCACGACTCATTTTACATTTGGCAAGGATATAATAACCGCGCCGTCGGTGCGAAAGCATGAAAGATTCATTGAATATTCGATAAAATCTATATAACGTATACAGTCTGTAGAGAGTCGAGAGCTTGGTTTCCTTGACGGCTAATCATTTATACATTTCCAAATGTAAAGCGAGCCCACTTTTGCCCGCGCGGGAAGGAGAATCACACCGCATATATAATATAAGAGCTCGGAATTGCACAACTCAATTCTGGAGTATATACAGCTACATAAACAGAGAGTTCAGCATCGGCACACACTTTTCATATCTTCCCAAGAGAAAACGGATCGACGGGCTCCAAACTTGAGTTGCGAAATCGCTCGCTCTTACATGCGGTATTCTCACCGACTGCACACTTGACACTTTTTTTCTTCACCTCGCGCAGCACTCGAGGACACTGCGTCGTCGATCGATCAAAACACACATCAACAATCAGCGGCGCGCACTCGCGAAAGCTCCTCTCGGCCGCACACTCGAATTTCCCAAGAACTTTTCTCGTCTCCCTTTCACGAGAGAGCAGTAGCAGCAGCGGCAGCAGCACAGTATCGGCAGGAGCAGTTGCAGCGCGTTCACCTCGCTCTCGTTTCTCAGCGCCGCAGCGATCCTTTTTCGGAGCTCCAGCATGCTATGCTCTCGCAGATTTATTTCAATCGGACTCTAGTCTGCCCCGCAAGTGCCAGAGCTGCAGCAGCAGCAGCTCCTACGCTACGTCAGCGGCTGATCGTTATCCTCCTTATACAGGATCGCAAACTCTCTTTCTCTTCGCTTCTCTCTTCGCGCAGTCTGCTGTCACGCGGCAATTTCGCGCGGCTGATGTGCCCGATGCAAAGACACGGCGAGGAGAGAAGAAAGGAGACAGGAGACGAGTCGCACACGCGCGAGCCGGCGTGTGTGTGTGTGTATACCGATTTCACTTTCACCCAAACTCGCGGAGGTATCATCGTCACCATCATCCTCGTCGTCGTCGTCGTCGTAATCACGTGTCGCCGGGCTTTCTCGTGAAAGGCACTGTGTTAGCATTGGACTCTTGGAAATTACCTTCTTTCGCACACTCGTCGAGCTGTGTACTGTCGTCGTTCGTTGAGAGCGGCTAGAGCACTTGCCTTGGCACACAGTTTCTTTTCGGTATATTTTCTTTCTTCCAAAAAAACAACAAGGAACTCCGAGTAAAAGACAGAGAGGATAGAGGCGAGAGAACGATATCAAACGCGCGCGCGCTCAGGGCTCTCTCACAGAATGTAGAGGCGACTGCGTTGACGGCGGCGGCGGCGGCGATCGCGCGGCGCGGACGTACTGGAGGCGACTAACGGCGCGCTCCGGCAGTCTCTCGCTCTCGGCTCCCCGGACTACGACTGCGGAGCAGCTCGCTCTCCTCGCGCCGCCGTGTACCTCCTCTACCTGCGCGCTCGCGAGATCTCTCTCTCTCTCTCCCGCTCTGTATATAGGTAGTGGGGAAACGAGCAGGCGAGAGAGAGACGTAGCGGAACTCTCCGCGGTGTATATACGCACTCTGCTCTCCGCGCGCCAGCAGAACTAATAAAAGCCGCGGAGGATCGCTCGTGCTCTGCGTAGGCCGGCGAGCTCTCTCTCTCTCTCTCTCGCTCCTGCGATGCTCCTTTTTTCGCGGACGAGAGATCTGTGCAGCAGGAGCGAGGCCGGCCGTCTCCGCGGAGAGCCGCCACTGTGCAGTGCATGCGGACCTGTGCGCTCCGATACTCTAACACACTGTGATGTTCTGCTGCAGGGGTTGGGGAGACAGAGAGAGAGGATGCGGCGGCGGCGGCGGCCAGGAAATGCCGCCTGCGATAATTACTTTTCTAATGACGCTTCCGAGACTGGCCTCACTTCTTCTCGTTCTTCTTTTTATTCTCTCCATCTCTTGCCGGTCTATCTGGATTCTCGGCTCGCCGGATTCCTAGTCAACTGCGGACGCGTAGATTATTGTATCAAAACGTCCGACGGACGGACACGGAGCTTCATTTTTCATCCGAATGATATTCCAAGTGTGAAATCGCTGCGTGAATGTGCTTTCATCATCGGCCACCGTGTAGTTAAAAAATTCTTTCCAAGGCTTTTGAGCGAGCTACTTGACGCGATAATGCGTAGGAGTCCGAAACTTGCACAATTTTGATGCAACTGAATCGCGACCTCGCGTACACTTTCCATACCTGCATATGTATATGTAATAATACTGTCATTGTCGTTTTGGAAACAATGTCTAGGACTCGCGACTGTAGAATTGCAAAACGCAAGCGTGACATTTAATTTTCACTTGCATTTACACAAACACCTGTAAAACCTGCTTGACGCGAACGAGAGTCCCACGTTGGAAGGTCGAACGCGC
Organism: Cecidostiba fungosa; assembly: GCA_900474305.1. Taxonomy (NCBI): domain Eukaryota; kingdom Metazoa; phylum Arthropoda; class Insecta; order Hymenoptera; family Pteromalidae; genus Cecidostiba; species Cecidostiba fungosa. Next base: position 2,813 of record UCOJ01000228.1, on the reverse strand, counting down.
TTAAAGAAACAAACAATGGTAAAACCCGGGATTCCTCTACTAGAGCATTTGAATCTGCCCGGAAATTCGGTCGAGGCTAATTACTCTTCTAATGACGCACCTACTATTTCTTAGCGATCCTCGCCGGCGCGACCGCCGTCTCCCTTTTTTACGGCGCATTTTTGGACTAGTACGAGAGCGATGCTGGAGCTCGTTATGTGCCGTGGCAGGTGATTGTATAAGGTAGCTCGAATGTGTGTGAATGTGGAGCGCGAGCGAGCGGTCGCTTTCATTGTCTGATGAGCTGCCGGCGCGCCGGTGTATTACGGCTTTTTACTGCCTTATTTAGGAAGAGGGATATGTATCACGCGGTACTTTGTCGACCAAGTCGTTTATTTTCAATTGCGAGTTTCTTCTTTTATGGTGATTAATATTTTAGTGGGCGCGAGGTGCCGTCGTTAAACTCGAAACAAATGCAAGTTTGATTTTTACTCGCTTATTTTTGTTCTTTTATGCGCCAAGCACGTGCAAGATTGTTTAATAATTTTTTTCAGACTTGGTTTATAAGTGATGTTTGTTTATAATTGACGAAATATTGGTTGCAAAAACCGAGGTGTGCAACAATTATTAGCTGTGCGTCATTGAATTCTAAAAAGGTTCTCATAACATCGCATACTTAATACATGTGAAACTTCATACAAAAGAATAGTCAAAATCGCGAACACGTTCTTGCTAGCAGTTATTAAAAGAAGAATAGATTTTGTAAACGTCAACAAAAGATTATAATTCAAGGGAAATGAATTATTCATCCTAACCCGTACTTATAAATCCAAGTCATAAAAAATAGTATGTAATAAAAGTCCGCGTAATTCTCAACGAGTGTGTTAACGTAGCTTTAATAATTTTTTACATGTTACATCTGTGACACGGGCTCAATTTTTATACTTGTGTCGGTAACACACCACTGTATTTATTGTTGTTTTAAACGCTTTAATTGATATACCAAACATATTTTCTAATTAATTTTTCAATACCCGAAGATTATTTAAACAACTCGAGAAGAAGTTGAAATCTGACATTCGACAAAGACAACGTACTAGCTATTTCACCGTTTTTTACAATTCAGAACGTTAAGAAATAGTTGAAATGTCTAAAAATGATCACTTTTCCTTTTAATGGCAAACAACAAATTGTAAAAAACCTCTGTTTCTGAATGGGTCGAAAAGATGTAGAGAAACTTGTTTAGACAATAATGGATTTCAATATTTATTTGGACAGCGCTGTATTGAATCCGCAAAAATTTTTATGTAAAAAAATGCCAAAAAATATGTACAACAATAAACCGTGGTTGCCTATTCGAAAAAATTATTGATAAATTCCGCAACGAATGTATCTAAATACCCGTTTTTCCACAAATTTTTTCCTATAACTTGGAAACAAAGCCTTAAATCGAAAAAATTTACTATAGATTTTTTTGTTTATTTGACCATTTTCATAAAGTCACAAGAATGGCAAATCGAAAAAATTGATTTTTGCATTAATAATATGCGAAAATATTAAAAAACCGTATGTATATTTTGAGATATTTTTAAGATAAGTAAAAATTGATAAATATTTATCACATTTTCAGAAAAGATAGTTCAATGTAAGACAATTGTAGTGTAAATTTTCGCAACGACCGGTCGTTTAGTTTTGGATCAGAATTATTGTTAATTTATTGTAATTTTTGAAAGAGAGTAAATTTTTTCGATTTAAGGCTTCGTTTCAAAGTTATAGGAAAAAATGTATAGAAATCCGGATATTTAGATATATTTGTTGCTGAGTTTAGCAATAATTTTTTCGAAAAGGCAACCATGGATTATTGTTGTACATATTTTCTGGCAATTTTGTGCATAGACATTTTTGCGACTTTAAAGTACATCTACTTCGAATGCTCTACCTCCTGGACTATAACTCAAAGCCCGGATAATAAACCACCTATCTCAGCGTCCAGCTAAGAAACCACGTATCAAAGACGTCCGGCTAAGAAACCACCTAACAAAGAAGCTGTTTTTTTCTTTAATTTTGTAGTGGCAGCCCTGCAAGCTTTTGAAATTTTTTTTTTTTTTGGAAAATCTAAAAGGTTAGAAAATTTGTTAAAATTTTGAAGTGTTGAAAATTTGCAAAATTTTAGAAGTTATCATAATTTTGGATAATTTCAAAACATTTTGTTGAAGATTGCTATATAACACAGTATGCAATTTTTAAAAAAGTACTATCTTTAAAAAAGTTATCAATAATTTAACCATAATCTTTGTACTTTTTTAAAAATATTTCATTGAGAAAATATTTCGTTTTGCTACAAAGAAAATAGTATATTGTGGAACTATGGGGCGGGAACTTTGCACTGGTGCCAAACTGTAATAGCCGCCTATTTTTATACCTAATGTTCAATTAGCTCTCGCACCCCCTAAAGTTTTCCTCCTTCCCTTTTCTGGTCTATATCCGCTTAAGGGGTCAAGCCTGGGTTAAAATTATCAAAAAATCATTTATTTTTATTGACCTTTTCAATGACAAATTTTCCGTAGAATATGCCCTTGAAGCTGTTTATTCATTAAAAAATTACAATGACCATGTAAATAACAAATTTTTGTAAAATCATAATTTTTCGTTTATAGATTTTTTAAAATAATTGGAATTTAACACTTAAATTCTTAAATGATTAATAATTATTAATTTTTCTTAATAAATATAAACATTTAATAATTTAATGTAAAAAAATTCAAATTGCCGTTTGAAAATACCGCAAACAGAAGATCACTGTTGTACCGATTCAGTAGGTATATATTTCTCTG